>VYXD01014173.1:1181077-1326809 GCA_013397195.1 Hylia prasina
TTAAATTCAGCAGCAGAAGATATCTTAAATACCTTGTTGGTATTTCTTTTCTTTGTAACAAATAATTCATTTTAGTATACTCTGTGTATATACAAAGTTTTTGTTTTATAAAAATTCACAGAACTGCGAGGTCCAGTCATCCCTGTTACTGGAGAACCACGGGGTCAACAGAATTGTCTCTTCGAGCAGATATGAGGGAGCCTGCATGGGGCCAATTAAGTCTTTATAATACTTGAATGTGGCCTTTAACATTTCTTTGCTACACTATTAAAGGCTTGTCACCAGTTGCATTTGTCCTTCTCTAACATCTCCTTCTGGAATACATCCTTCCTTGTTAATGGGAATGATATAGCCGTCGCTATTACCCCTGCTGATTTGATAGTACATCTGAAGCTGATGGCCAGCTCCGAGGTTTGGCATGCTCTTGTAGTAAATGTCCTCATTTTCACTCCTCCTGGAAGGAGAGAGGTCTTCTTCAACGTCGGGGCTGCTCTCTGGATAGGGAGAGTCTCTGAGGTTGGGCATGCTCGTGTAAAGAGAGTCTCTGTTGGGGGACTGGAGGTGGTCGTCAGCCTCGGCTGTCAGCTGTGAGACATAGCTGTCAGTTCCCTCAGTCTTCACTTTCTTCTGGGGCTGGTACAGAAGGGAGTGAGTCCGCTGAGGGATGAGTGGTGCCTCCAGCTCTTTGTGGTGGAGCTCCAGCCCGGGGGTGTCACTGTGCATCAAAGATGAGGCGTCTGCCACGATTGCGTCATCTTCGCTACTGCTCCCGCCGATCACAGCCTTGGCTGGCAGCGCCCGCTCCAGGTTGTGGTTCTTGCTACTGCCCCGCAGGTTGTTGTGCACTAACTCTGAAATGATCATTTTCTCAAAAGCTGTATCATTCAGGCTTAGTCCACAGTCTACAACTTGCACGCTGTCGTTATAGTCTCCATTGCGCAATGAGTAGCTGTTGTTGAAATTACCATTTAGCGGTAGAGTATCCATGGCACTTGTATCCCTGGCATTGTTCAGTGAATGTCCTGAAATGGAAAAGGACAGCTCTGGTTATTGCCTGACATGTTTTTATCACTTTATTTTTTTTTTTTCTCTTTTTAACAAAATTCTTTAATGTAGTTCAGGACAAAGTTGTACTTGGAAGTAAAACTTGAGAGAAGTTAGGTTATTGAACATTCCCAAATGTAAACAGCTGAACACCTTATAGGAAAGATGCATTCTAAAAATAATAACGTGTGTTTCCTGTGGGGAATAGTGGCATTTGAATTTCTTAATTTAGTGTCAATTCTGTGACTTTTCCACAAGGAACTGTTCACTCCATGCCCTTGCATATGTAATGCAAAGCAATTCATTTGGAAACATCTATGTTTTGAAGTACATCACCATGATTTAGAAAAAGAAAATTAACAGAATTTGTCCTAAACGACACTAAATTAAAAAGGAATTAGATCACAGACATAACTGAAGGTAAATGTACAACATAAACCCACATAACTGGCAAGCAACTACTTTAACAACATTTCTAACAATTTTTCCTGGTTTGGTTTTTTTTTTTTTTGGAGATGAAGTAAAGAAAAGAATGAAAAAAAATGGATAAATACAAAGAATTTATGTTAAACAAGGACAGCCATCTTTCACACTACAGGGACCAGGGCCCACAAGCACCATCCAACAACACGATAGACAGCAGGTGGAATGACTCACTTTGGACAACTCACATCATGTCTGTCTGCTCAGGCTATCTGGCCTAAGAGTAGCTGATATATAAAAGAAAGTAAAATGATTTATTGTAACATGATGAAGAATTACTGAGCTTCTCAGCAACTTAGTCAGAGCAAGGGTTCAGCAAATTACATTACTAAGCAATAACAGCTTTTCTTTTCCCACTTAATGTAATTTTTTTGCACTAATATTCTGTCTGCCAACAAAGGCCTCAGGCTCCTAAAGGTCAAAGTTTGCCTGCAGTCTGCATCAGTCACAGTGACAGCACTGAATGAACCAGAATAGCTAATTAAGAGTTAGGCCCACAGTTACCATGGGCATGGAAGTCAAATGCAGAAATGTTAGGAATTTCTGTAAGTATGGGTCACAGAAATTAAACCAAAGAATAAATATTAGTTGTGGAATGGGAAGAGGAAATCAGCCATGGCTGATATCTCATAGCTGTTGAGGGAATGACAGATTGGGTAAGTCTGCTGAAAACATGAAAAGGAGTTTAAGAGGGGGAGAAAATGAGGTCTTATGATGATTAAAATCTTTATGCTTTGGGTTTTGGCTTTTTTTTCCCAATAACTTGATAAAGAAAAGGTTTTCCTATAGACACAAAGACATGTAAACTATGACAGCACAGTGCTTCCCAAGCAAAGGAAAAAAAAAGAGGAAAAAAAAAAAAAAACTGCAAGAAATTAAACAGTCCGAACCATGGAAATCAGATGGTTAGAGCATTCCTAGAAACATACTTTATCTACAGATATGTCTGGAAGTAAAGAAAGAATGAAGTGACTTTACTGAAATGAGTCTGACCACTGTGAGGCTGCTGCATAATATGCAAGGCTTGGAGGAGTATAAGGGAAAAGTTTTTTGGAAAAGATTTTACATTTTCTCATTTTGTGCTTTTTTTTTTGTTTGTTTTGTTTTGGTTTTTTTTCACAATTAAAGCTGCAGCTTATCTTAGAAAATTCAATATTCTCTGGAAATATTGTTTTCAATTAAAAATAAATTGCATTTTCTCATGAAAAGATTTTTGTCTTCAACTTTAAAAAATAATTTTCAAATAAATTCTGAGCAATTTGCAAGTCATCTTGCATTTGTGTTGTTAACTCTTCTCCATGTATACTGATTTTAACAGATGAGGGTTGTTTGAAAGGTCTCTTTAAGCCTTGATTAAACAACTATGTAGTTTTGCAATTTCATGTATGTTCCAAGATTTTTCTTGCAATGGATTTAGCTGTGCAGAACATATGGCATTTATAAAAGTAGACAACACATGGACCACATGCTGGATTCATTTCCCTCATGAAAGTGATTTAATTCTGTAATTTTAATTTTCTTTTCCTCTGCTAAAGAGGTATCAAAATACATCTGATAATCCAAAATGAGTTTTCTATGATATACTGCAGAGTTAAGAATGCTAGAATATATTCAAATTGGCTTGATGAGGTAAATTTTGTTGCCCATGATCAGGTAATTAATTTGAAATCTTTCATAGCCTGTAGCAAGATTACTGTAGGAATGTAAAAATATAAGTTAATTGTTAAGCATTTCGGCATGACACTGCTTTGGTTTTAAACAGCAAATTATTTCAGCATTGCATAACTTGTGTTACCAATAGGGTTTGCTACAGACCTCATGGTGTTTCCCAAAAAGCAGTGTGCAAATACTTTTTGAATGTGGAAACATTTTATTTGCAAATTGTGAACCACTTGCCCGCTGAGTCTACTTCATGACCGCTAGTTATGTTTTAATTGTGCCCATTAAAAATCATGCTGAAAAAATTTACATTTGATAGGCAAAGTTAAGTTTTACTCCCATACTTGTCTCTCTGTAGGTTGCTAGAGGAAAGCATAAGGAAAGTAAGAAAACAAGAGAATGAAAATAGAAACTACAGTTCAGTTAAAAAGAAGACTTGAAATAAAAACTGGAAACAAGGTTTTATGAGCTCTTTTTCAAAGATTTATCATACTATTTACACTAAAGTGATCTTAGGACTCATTAAACAGTATCTGCAAGATATTTACTGATGAACTGCAACATCGTTAAAAAAAGCAAGTAAATAATGTAACAACAAAATGTTAGGTAAATGATGACACCCTTTATTCCTACAGAACTAAACTGTTCTAACTGTTAATCTCAAGACTTTCCTACAGGAAAATGATCTCCCATAAAGCTGCACTATACTATAGTTAGATCTGTTTGATGCTGGATACAATTTTCTACACCGGGGTATCCAAAGGTGCCAAGATGCCCTGCACTGCTTTAGTATCTCATCCATTCCATAAGCAGGGTTTTCTCAGCAAGCTTTAGAGTCAACCTTATATTGCATAGACATGATACCTCTAAGTGATATATATCTTGAAGATGGGCTCTCGGACCATGTGGTGTCAGTCCTTTAATAGTATATTAAGATTTATGCCACCTGTGTTAAAAACATGGATAATTATTGGTAAATACTGTTAGGGCAAAGGCATTACTATAATATAGTGCAGTTTTACAAGCTGACATTGGCAACACTGTATTTCTCGAATTTACTTCAGAAATTCAGACTGTATGGCTCGGGTATTGCAACTTGAGTTTCTATCTAGGGAAAAGAGGGAATTTGGAGGGAGCCAAGTAAAGCAGTTTATTCAGGAAGTATAAGCACACCTGGTGAGTTAAACACAGGAGCTGAAGGGGCATTACATACAACTGTTTCTGCGAGCAATGTGTTATAGGGGTTGTTAGTGCCGTGTGGTCGAAGAAGAGGGTTTGTTAGTAGGTAATTGCCAGTCATTCCTAAAGCAAAAGAAACAGAAAGAAAAAATGTCAGTTTCCTTAATTTTAGCCTGACAGTTTCAATAAAGAATAATTTTTATTCATCATGAATCACGAAGGATTTCTAAAATGTAATTCAGCTGAAAATTTCTGGATGCATTTGATCTATGCATTGGAAATGGGAGCAGGAAAATACAGTTCGATTCCAGTAATTCACAGATGCTGTCCAAATCCCCAAAGTAAACATCTAGTGAAAGAGATATTTACTGATGTATACAAAATCACTGTTACACAAGAGTAGCAATTAAATGTTTAGAGATCAAGGCACTACATAAAGCTATTAGAACTTTAAAAATGATCACTTCTGTCCAGAATTGAGAGAACTGAATTTCTCAAACTTTAAGGTATTGAAAAACCTCTCATGACAGGATCAGAGCTGTTACTCACTTTATTAAAAACACACAGATAGTGGAAGGGAATTGCTGTTTTCAGACAGACAGTGGATGACAAATTGCAAGAAGCATATCTTAGTATATGCAAAAGTATGCATGCTGAGGGGAAAGCAAAATATTTGCTCTAAGAAATCAGAGCATTCACATTTTCTCCTGGGACATTCATGCTGCAAACGTTATCTGCCAGGTTTTAAAAAAGAATTCCTCCAACGACAAATTTCTTTAAACTATCAGTTTACAAAATATGTAAGACAAAGAAAAATACTACACGAACAGACTCTTGTAAACTCAACATGTTAATGCAACACCATTTGAACAATTTTCAGAATAATCAGAAAAAAAACCCAGCATATTCTGAGAAATTATTAAAAAGTCAATCTCTGTTTTCTAGCTACTACAAGAAAAATGCTGTGATTTAAAAATTAATTTAAACAAGATAAAATTCAAGGGGTTTTTTTATTACTTTGCAAAGCAGTACATCAGGATTAGTGTATTACAGACCCAAGGACCGTTAAAGAGACAGCTATATTTTTATAGTATAAATATTTTTATTTGGCAAGGAATGATATATATTCCAAATATTAATGATTTTTTACTCTCAGAGCTACTTAGTAGTAGAAATGAGCAGAAATTTCTAACACTCAGAGAATTATGGTCTGACTATGCTAATCTTATTTGAAAGTTGGTATCAGTGATCAACTAAAAAAATTATCATAGCTTTTTTCCATTGTAAAGTATATCTTACTAGAAATCATAACTGAAATATATTTTGCTTGCTTTTTTAAAATTTTGTGTACTACATTTAATCTTGGTTAGAATAATTACGTGTAATTTATAATTATGATTTTTTCCAATCCAAATTTCTTTGTCACAAGAAATAAAAAAGCTTAATTAAAAGCTTAATTTTAATTTTAAAGGAAAAAAGACACGTCATTAATTATTAAACTATCCTTATACGTATGTATCACTGAGATAGTGATAATATTATAACTGAATAGAGCTGATACCAATTTTTCTAACCATGGCAGAACATCTCCAGTAACTTGAGTCTGGAACTTCAAACAGGGAGAAGCTGCTGAGACCTCTGTTCAACACTGTATTAACTAACATTGCAGCACAGTTAGAGCAAACCTCAGGAGTCAGAGACAGCAAATTAGGGTAAATAGCAAATTTTATGTGGCTTGTATTTTTGGAATTTTAGCAAGACCCTGAAGGGGACATGAAAAATATACATTTTCTACCTAGGAGAAGTTACTTAATTTTGATTTTTGCCAGAAGAACATGCCAGATTCATAAGGGGGGTGGGAGGAGCAGCAAGACACACAGGTCTTACCCACTTTCTATATACCAAATATCAAAAATAAAATCACACTTTGTGGTACCTTTTGCTTTGCAAACACCACACTTTTTACTTCCAAAATGAATGCAACCAAGTGCCTGCTATCAAATCTTAAATTTGAATTTCTGTTTGAAACTTTCTGAGTTGAGCAGGAACTGGTTGCAGTGAGACCAGGGCCACCTGCTCCTCACTTAAGGATTGGGTGGAAGAACAGGCTTCAAACCTGGCTTGCACAGAGCAGAGCTCTCTCCACTGCTGGCTCAAACTGCCTTCAAAACACACTGGGGAGGGGAGAAAGGGAGGGACAACCTGTCTGGGTTAATACCCTTGTCTGGACATGAGAAGAGGTTAGATTTCAAAGTCGACCTGAGCTGAGAAGTTTTGAGTTTTGACTTCTCTGTGCCTGAAAATCTGGATTCTGTCCCATGTTACAGATATGATGCTCTTTGAAATAGAAAAGATAAATGCTTTACAGACATCTTTTGCATAGAAATGATATCAATTAGATTTCACTGGGAAAATTTCTGCACCTAAAAATCAGTCAAATATGCATTAAAATGTTACTGCGCTCATATTTCTATTTCAGATTTAACCTATAAAGGTTAGGAAAGATTTAAAATTATGATCTTGCTTTTAAGCTAAATTATTGATGAAACTAATTTAAATACATTCCCATGAATTGAAGAATTAAACTTCTATAGCAGGGGCCAGTTAAGGAAACATGGTTTTGCTGGTGGATAACTTTAAAACTTGGGTTTTAGAAAACACTTGTTCCAGATTTTTTTTTAAATTCTTTTCAATTCTTCCATGTTAAATGATATAAAATCTGTATTAAATTTATGGATTTTAAAACCGAAATGTTCCCAGTGACTGACCTTGATTAAGTGTTGAAGTGCTGTTGATGTCACCTGAGATAAAAGATGATTCTGATTGTTTTCTCACAGTGTCATTCCACATCCTCCTTATCCGACTCTGTTAACACAAAGCAGTGAGACAAAAGCATAGTAGGTTTTGAAAAAAATATATTTTTCCTAATCATGTGCTATTATTATTTTAGCCTAAAGTAAACCATTCTTCTAGCACATAGTGAAAATTCCTTCTTTTTTTATTAAAACTTTAATTTATTAAACTTTATTTCAGTGAAATCTTCCTATAAACCAGTCCCCAATTACAAGAAAAATAAGGTATTTTTATTAGACCAAATTAAATATTTAAAAATAAGTAATTCTACTATGCAAAAGTATGTATTTGCTATCTAAATGACAATAATGAGAAGACAATTACTCTTTCTGATTGGAAGGCATCTCAGTAGGCTTTTCATAAATAAGGTAATTAAAAGATGCTGTCAAAACCTTTGTTACCTGCGTGCCAGAGGAATAGCGAGCGCTCGTTCTCGTTGTTGATGCCTTCACTGAACTGTGGGGACTCTCAGTTGGAAGCCCTCCACAGCAGTAGGAATGTCGGAAGCACTTCCCGTATTCCTTACGTACCTATGGGGGGAACAATATTGCTTAGAACGTGAAATAATTTTAAATATCTGCTGGCAGAAACACATGAACCCAGCATTGAAACTACTCACTTTTCAAACAAATAGATAATTCTTGTCTGTTGGATTGCTGGCTGTTAGCAGAACCACATATTTCTCCCTGCTCAGTGGCAGTATTAGCAACTACCCAGGAGTTTTGAACCAATTATTTCCAAGGTATACACACACTTCTTAGAGATGTCCCTGAATAATCATTACTGAGTTACTTATAGAACTGTTTTTATTTCATTTGCATATTGTAGATTAATATATTTAAGTTTGCCTGACCTGAATGCTGGCTGAAAATAGTGGTTTTTATTAGAGCTTTTGGAGCAGGAAGCACAGAAAACCTGTTTTTCTATCCTAGCAGGCAAGAAGGGCCTGAGCACCGCTCAGTACTGCCCCTTATGTGATGATTTCCAATAAAGAGTGCAAAACTTGCAATACCTATAAAGGCATTTTCTTCCTCTGTGTGACTCACCCAGGTGCTACTTCAAATGGCCACACCTGCCCTGGCACTGAACAGAGCTCACAAACACCACTGCCCCACTCCAGGCACAGCCCCAGCTAAGCTGCTGGAGCCACAGTCAGTGTTCCAGAGTCAATTCTTGAATCATAAAAGCTGGGAATGAAGCACCTTTCACTTTTAGGACCAAAACATAGAATTCCAATTCCTGTCTTTGTTGAATCTAGAAATTTGAATATACTTATGATTTTTTTTTTTCTGACAGAGCAGCAAAACTAATTAATGACTTCAGCATTTGGGCCGCATTTGTTCACCTTCTGTTTCCAGTGACCTACTGAAACCTTCAGTTTTGTTATGTGTGATAAGAATTGCCATAAAAGTAATCAGGATCATTTTACAGAGCAGTTAATTCTCTTATATTCCATGACTGCTTCACTGACTCTATTTTTGGATAACAGAAGAGTGTGTGCATGTCTTGGCAGCAAGACTGCATTAGTGAAAGGACACAGTGGATAGAATTCGTACAGAGGTGTAAGCCTAAATTCATAAATCTTCCACCAGGTTACATGGGAACTTAAGTGTCTCTTCTACATCAATGAGACTTATGACTTTCTCTGAAAAGAGGGATTTCAGTTTATCTGGAAATTCTGCCTAACCTATGAATATATAAGAGAGAAAGTTATGTGTATGCAAAAAGGGGAGAGGAGAAAATGCAAAAAAATTAATAGTGTGGATTTACATATGTAATGTGCTGTTTTATACAGGAGTTTTACCACAGAATACATACTGTGATGCTTCTATAAATCACAAGGATGAAGAAAAGTTGAATAATTTATGCTTTAACTTCAAGCTAGGCACAATAACTCAGCTTTTTATAAAAGTAAATGGTGCATATTTTAAGTCAACCCCTATCTATATCAACACAAGAGACATGTAAAAAAATGAAAACAGAAATGAAACAACTTCGAATTATAATTTTTAACCCTGGAAAACATAGGTCTATATACATCATCACTAGATGGTATAATACCTAAGAAAACATATTCTTGAACACTAATGGATATTAAATGTTCTAAACCACTACACAGTAGAGACAATAGCAATGAAAACTGTATTTTTACCCCAATACCACCCTTGAGGGCTGGTTTTGCCTAATGCCTATATTGTCGTGAATGTGCATTATCTGTCAGGACTACCCATTCCACTGTCATTATTTCTAAATTATAGCTGGTTGGAAACTGATGGAAGCAACAGCACTATCATCTTGTCAGAACTGGAAACATAATAGTTTTCACTCCCACATTTCTATTTCTCTGTTCAATTTAGTGACCAAGTAGTAATAACAGAATAAAAAGACTACATTAGCTATGCAGACAGAGGGTAGGACAATATCCAGTCAAAGGCAGTGACACTTAAAAATCTTAAATGGCAGCTTTAACATTGTTTCAGGTATAAATCTTATTGCTCTAGGTTATGTTTTTTCACACTTGACTGGTATTTTAATATGGCTTTTTGCTGACTCCACTTTATATAAAAACAATGCACAGCTGTAAAAAGAAATAAAAAAGGAATCTGTTTCTGATTTTCAAGTCCAATACAAATAATAAAAAGGGAAACATTATGTGAAACCCTAACCTAGAAATTATTTGCATTTTGAGAATGTTTGCATTTTCTTCCCTATCTTCTCTTAGGCTCAATCTTTTCTCTAAATGTGCTTTTGTTCTCTCCAAATGAGTGGAGTGTCATGCTTATCTGGGCAATTTCTGTCTACCAGGTCTTTTCCTAAAACACCTCTGAATGTCACTGTCTACACCAAATTTAGAGAGATAATGTTACAGCCGGTACAGTTGAGAACATGAGCATAGGTTTTTTTGTATTTACACAACAACACTTTATCCAATGGTCTCAAACCATTGTATAAATATCAGTTAAATATGTGTCTGGTGATCTAATTACAATGGCAGATAATAATTGCTAGGTCTCCAGCCTAAAATTGGTAAAAGTATTTAGAATCTTTAGAAGTTTGTTTGGGTGGGATTTTTAACACATCACCGGTGTTAAACCTTTACATTTTCTTCACAAAACCTCCAAACTTTTCCAGGCTGGAAATGCTGCATCCATGTTAAACTTCTCTGGGTCACAGAGCAGTTATATGACTCCCATTAACACATACAGCAAGAACTGCGTTGGAATTCTAGTCCCCTCCCCAAACTACTGAAAGTACTTCAGTTCTTCAAATTGCTAATTTTAATCTCTATTTTCTTAAGAATTATGTGTGGCACTTCTAAGGAGTTAGGGAACATTCATCTGTGGTTTTGGTAACTTACTTTCTTTTGAAGGGCACAGTGAAAGATGAAAATAAACATTCCTTGGAAAGCATTAAATACTGTGAAGAGATATGTCATCACAATGGTCCCCTCATTTATAAACAGCAGACCAAATGACCATGTTAGGCCAAGGAGACACAGGAGAGCAAATGCACCCAGGACCCAGGATCTGTAAAAGAAAATTAATTTTAGCAACATTACTTATGAGAATGTACTTCGCCAAATCCAATATTACATTTCAGTTCCTGCAGTTGACTTTTACTAGTTTCACATTCATATGTAAAAATTCCTTGGGTTTAACCTTTTATCTATTAAAGAAAGAACAATTCCATTCAGTACTCTTAGACTCCAGTGAAAACAGCAAGAGTAGATGTAACCTTTGTCTTTCTCAAGAACAGCACAGGATGTGAAAACTATTCTGAAATGCAGAAGTATAGCACAAGCCCCAGCTACTCCATTGCTTTATCTGCTTTTAGAGAAGAGATTGATAAATCTGGCTTAGCCACTAATCACACCATAGATTTTAAACAGTGGTGCTGCCATATGACACCAAATAATGTAACATAAATGCACAAAGGTTAAACAGCAGATTAAAAGCCTAGAGCCCAAATCATTAATGCTTCGATAAACTCAGCTAAACTGAAGCTAGAGGATGTAACTTCCGCATGAAGAAACCCTGCTGAAATGCGACAAAAATATGGATATTGCTTTACAGAACAATCTAAAAAAGATTCCATCATGAATAGGTTAAGGAAAAGGAATTGTAGTGAACAGCACAGAATGAAAGGGAAAGGGAATTTAGTCAGTGAATTCCACATCTAACTAATGATCTTACTTGATAAATGGCTTATTATCTTCATAGCTAGAAAGCATTATAAGCAGAAAAGAGAAACAAAATTATTAGACAGAATTGAAACAGAAATTAATAAGAGCATTTTAAAATTGTCTATAAAAATTAGTCAAAATTAGGAAATTCAAAATGCAGAGGCAAGCAATTTAAAATTATAAAGACATATAATAGTTTAAAGGTCTTTAGCAAATCAGGTATTTCAAAAATAGTTAATTAAAATTAAGGGAAATCCACAATATGACCGAGTTTGTAAAGTTAAAAATCATGCTAGAAGTTTGTTAATGTAGGGTTCTATCTTACCCAGGTAAGTCCGTATTATAGTAGCCATCACAAACACGGTAATTACTGGTGTGGATGAGAAGACAGAAAGAGGAAAAGGAAGAAAAGAGAGAGATGCTAAAGATTAGCTCTCTCTCTCATCATGCAACATGCAATGAAGCTGATACTGACCTATCTAGAACATCTAGTTCACAATGTTATCCTTACTGAAAGTCTCCCTTTGCCATTTCCAATGTTCAAAGCAGATCTGTAAGACCCTTTCACATCCAACCCTCAGTGTTAGAAAGTTGCACCATCCCTTCAGTGTAGGTAACACAAACCTTGAATACAACCAAAGGCTATACAGAATACAGTAAAAAGCTATCTAAAGACGCGAAAGCTGCCAAAGCCTTGTTAGTTTTATAAAACTTATATTACTCTGCAAAAGGGATACTACAGTAGAACACCATGATAAAGTAAACATTTGTTAAATTAGCATGAAAACAGCAGATAATCTTCAAGTTAACAATAATAATAGAGTCAATTCTCTTGGGAGAACAGGATTACAAGTAGAAACTGCTCAGAATCCCTAAATCAAAAAGTCATTTAACAAAACAAACTTAATATAATCATATCAGCCATGCAAACAGGAACATTATTTTTGAACTGCATTTTAAATGCAAATGAAATTACTACAGTGCTGTGGCATTTCCGTGAAACAGTTTCTTGGCACTAGTTCCAGGCTGAAATTATCTAATTTTGACCAGCGTTTGTGACATTACAGCAACAATGTGACGAAAGCAGGATTGGCTCTGTTTGCTTCTAATTGACATCTGCAGTTGCTGGGAGACAATGGCATGTGCTCCTAATGGAGAGTAGCTTTCAATCAGTTCAGCAATCAGAAAATAATCATAGTTCTCATACTTGAACACAAAGCACTTACTTAATGTTTTCCAACCTGCTAGAGTCTGGTTTCAAAGTGTTTGAGTGCTTCACCATTTTGCACAATGTGATCACCAGGAAGATAAGATTCAGCTGTCAAAACAGATAAGAATGAAATTAAACTACTTCAAGTAATAGGTTGAATAATGATGATGTTACAGGCTAAACAAAAACCTGTAGTTTATTTCCAAGTAAGTAGTGAAAATTGGTAACTATATCAGATGGTCTGCAAACTGTGATTGCAAATAAGAATGAGAGGATAAAAATATTAGAAGTCCTTGTTTCACTTAATTTCTGAAAGGTACCATGTCATCATGAAGCATAATATTTAACACATCCAACACTTGCCATTGCCAGTCTAGCTCTGTCCTCCAGCATGTTTTGCTCATCACCTGCTCACCTTTACCTGTCACCTCTGGCCCTGTTTCCATCGCACTCTCTGAGGACTATGGTCACCCATTTACTGGGCTATACTAGTTGTCTTTTTATCACCCCATCCTGATTTTGAAATGTTTTTCACCTTTGCTGGTTTCTCTTTTATTTTTTTTTTTATACCTTTTTGTTCTCACAATCCTACTGGGGTCTTGAAAAGACCTTAAATGTAACTGGAAAAAAAGAAAAAGAGAGGAAAAAAAGAAAAAGAAACACAAAGAGGTAGCAAATGCATCAAACTTAACAGTGCCATAGACATATGCTTGTGGTGCACCCTCCTGCTGCCCTCCTTCCCTTTGTAGTCTGGATTCTGCCGAAGCGAGACTGTGTGTGCCACTTGAAGGACTGTGGCATCTTATTCTTGTTGTGTCATTCATATAGGTAACACCAGGGAAGGCACTGAAGGAAATTTTTTATCATCTTCTTATTGTGAAACAGAATCACAGATATCAAAGTTACTGGGTGCCTTTCTCCTATTGACTTCAAAGCCTGTGAAAAGCACAAGCAAGCCAAATACAAGGATGCCTGCAGAATACAGGCTGAAAAGTGGTATCCAATTCATTTCGGTAATTAGTTTGTGCTGTCCTCTCTCACACAGAAAAGTCAGTATCTTTGAAACCAGTAAGAGCCATGTCCTTTCAGCAAGATGACACACATCCTTGTCTACTACTACAATGGTCCACAGGAAGTGGCTGGACCAAAAGCTAAGAGAAGATGGAAGATTATGCTTGGACATCTTTATAACACATACATTAGATAGAGAACCCCATTCTTAGAACCTCCTATATATACATATATATATATGCAATTGGCCACCAATAGAGCATGATTATACCCAGTCTCTCAATTTGGATAGCCTTTGGTTTGAGACAGCTTCAAGATCTTCACTGTATTTGTAACACTGGGGATACCAGTTCATGCCAGATGTGTTCCTGCAGCTGTGCCTCTATGGTCAGAAATGTCACTGAAACCCTAATAAAGAGCTGGTGTTAATCCTAAAAAGATGAGCATTTGGAAGGCTCTGATCAGAGCCTGTTATTAAGAACACATATAGAAATAATTCCTACTGCCATGGGCAATCATGTTATTGCTCCTGCTGCTGTCTCAAAATCAGGATGGACAGCATGAACTATAATGCAGTTCTCAATACCAGAAAAGTGTCTGGCAATTTTTGATCTTATCATGCAAAGTATAACATTTTTACAATTGTATGTTGAGATTAATAGAACAAGGTGTTTGTGATACAAATAAGGAAAAATAAGCTTTTATGATTGATTCTGTTTGTGTTTCAAGAACTGGTTGAAAATACTTAACCTTTAAGCTGATGTATGTACATGGTGTAGGTTAAGCATATTTCCATTGCTGCAAAATGTAATAGAAGTGTCAATAATTCATGATCTTGGTGATTATAGCTTATGATTCTTACAGGAAATGACTAACCAGATGAGAAAAACCATTTCATTATATCATTGTGATCTCTTCCTCTTACCTAGGTTTCCACTGTACAGCATAACTTCACTGGATGAGAAAACAAGTCGCTTCTTTCCCTGGCCTTTGCACCAGACAGGACGAGGGCTCTGCAACTGATTTGACCCTCAGTTCCATGTCTTTGGACAGAGATTTTATTTTTCTCTATTTGAAAAAGTTTCTTGCACAGTTTGGTAGCTGACATAACATGAACTTCTTCTGTCTGCTTGAAAAATGCAGTCTCAATTTGCTTTTTGTGAAAACAAACAGATCAAGAGCTAAGACACATGCCCTGTGTCAATCCTAACATGTACATCAACTTTGGCTGCAACCTATGCATCCGGGAGTGCACAATCCGGTTCAGAATAGTATTTACAGCACAGCTGGAAGCTAATCCTTGCCTAAGTAGCTACTCTGGAGTATCCTGTATTGTACTGGCATCATCATTCTTGGATAAAAACTCACAGATATGTCTTAGCCATAAATGACTGCCTTATGAAACAAGAGGGTTTTATCCTCTGATTCTTTGTACAACTGAAGTGCTGGTTTGCCACACGACAAATAAAAACTTGTATTCAGATACTGAGGTTGCTTTGGTGACATGTGAGCAGACATGGCCTTACGCCAGAGCTTGAGCCAAGCTCCATTGTATTAACCAGGTTTTATGTAGGTACTCAGCTCTGTCTGGCTATATGTCCTTGCTGATCTGGGGAACAACTGCACAGAGCAGCTTCTTAAGTGTAATTTAGGTACAGACCCACAAAACCATCCCACAGAAATAATAATGCCGTATCACAGCAGCTGAAAAAGTCCCTCCAAGAAAAAAGGAAAAATACTGTACTTTGAAGACAAAGTAACTATGACAACTGAGCATATGATACTTGTTTCTCCATCACTGTGAAATGTTGCATAGTTTTCAGTTTCAGCAGTCAAAAGACCATGGTTTGCCACTTGTTCAAACATGCTGGCATCTCTGTTACACATTGTATCATTATAAAAACCCTATTTTGCTTGCTAACAGATACTGTAACCAAACCTTTCTATAGACTTGCTTTTGGCTCCCTAACTGTTTTTCATGTAGAAATTGGTTGTTTTGGAGGAACTCATGAGTTAAAGACTTTTGGGCATCCTGCCCCTTCTTTTTCTTTTTTTCTCATGAAAGCCACTAAACAGTGAGGGAAGGGAACTTGCTGGGAAATAATTCCTTTTATAAGGAATAGCTGAATTACTTTTCTTGGTGACAAATACGTAGGAGGAGGAGAAGAAAACACAGTTAAGACTTATGTATTCATTCACACAAGCAAAGCTTTTTCGGCTCTGAGCAATGTGGTCTGGCTCAGAGAAGCGGCTATTTCGAGAGGAAGGCTGGACCACAGATCTCCTGAAGCTCCTTTCAACCTGGATTGTTTCTGTGAGGACTGAACTGTTACTGATCTAAGCAAATGAATTTGTAGATGTTTTCCAGGTTTGACAGATGGTCTGAGTAGGACACCTTTCTTTCAGAAAATGTTCACCACAAGCATGCAGTACTCTGAGGTCATACAAAGGCCCACATGAATGGCAAGAGAGACTTTTGAGAGCAATCTTCTAAGAGAAAAAATAGGCCTCTGACAATGGAGGTGTTCTCATCACTTCATGTAATATAAAAGGTTAGTGACTGGCTGGACCTCATCCTGACAACTGGGCTGCATCCACCCCAGATGAGCCACAATCTGCAGCTGAACAGTTACCCCTCTTCTTCAATGCTAATAAAAAATATAAATACATTGTGCAGATACACACAGATGCACAATGCATACATCGCAAACATCCTAAAATTATACCCCTAATCAAGTCCGTAAAATCTCTTTCACACTACATGTCTGCAAATCAGACCAACACTATTGAAGGCTAAAAATAAGAAATTACAAGTCTGGTCAGGTGTCAGGTTTGGATTTGAAAATTCTGCTATGATACCAAAAAGTGACAGAACACACAGCTACAGAAGGTGGAGGTATAATATGAGATCTTTTAAAACATTAGATGGCAATATTAAGCAAAAATTTCAATTGATAGTATTTAATTTATGTTTATACTTGATTCTAATCTAGTTTCTAAAACTTCCTGTCTATTGGGAGATGAGGCATACTGGATGGAGAACTAGCTTAATCTATAGCCTATTTTAGAATTTTGTGTAAAGTAAAAAAAAAAAAAAAAATTATCTTCTAATATACTAGTTCCTTGTCATCTCCTAATATGACAAAGTGTAATTGGATAGAACAAAGTGAAAGACAATTGACATATATTAAAAATAACAAATGAGTACATTAAAATGTAAAATACGAAGAATTTTTATGGTAATAATCAAATGCAGCACCCGGGAAGATTGTGCTTCTTTCACAGGCAACACACATATGGCCATGTCTTATTCAGAAATCAGAAGGAACTGGATGTGAAAGAAGGTATAAGTAGGAAATTTGTCTTTCTAGCCCCTGAAATCTATGTAATTTTCTGAGAGGGAGTGTGTCCAACTCAAATTAACTTTTTAAAAAAGTAGGTGTCCTAACCTGCACAGAAGATTAATCAATTGGAACTAGCTTCAGGTACAATGAATTAGTATTAAAATAAAGCTAGATTTTGCAAAAATTATTATAAATTTCCCTGTGACTAATACATAAATACCACTTCTCAAGTGTCTACTATAGAAAGATAAACACGTATTATTTATAAAAATAAGTTTACAAATACAGTTCATTTTCATATGTGGAGCTATGTTATGTGCACATCCACTGACTTAGGTAAGCAATACTTCAACCCGGGTGAGAACATTTAACACATTCTGTGTTAATGAAACAGAGCACCTTAGTAATTTTTGCTTAGACAGCCATTGGTAGACTACAATATGGGCTCTGTCCGCAAGCTGGGAGAAGCAAACTGCAACAGTTTTGGCTAAATGAAACCATCACCATCCCTTGGACATGAATGAATACAGATATACATAGCAGCCAAAGTGCTCAAGCTTTTCTGACCACAGATTACAGAAGTGCACTGTTTGTTTCATAGCCATGAACCTGCTCAATGGAATCACGTCCGCCTTGAGCTTAGCAGCTTAAAATTCATTCCACACAGCCTGCAGTGCTGACATGGATATGATAAGACAGAAGAACAGAAACACCACTCTGAAGTAACCTAGCTGAACTGCACATGTTCTGACCCTTTTTGAACTCCCCGGAGCTTTTGTTACCTGGCAAATGCAGCTCTAAAACTGCTCTTCTATCTCCAGATCTTTGCTCTTAGCCATGCAGAAGCCTATTTCTCCCTGGGACTGGCAGTCAGAGAGGTGCTCTCTGAAGGCTTCTAAATGAGTGTGCACACTGAACTCTTACTGAACTGAATTAATTATTAAAGATGCAGATGGAGCTGTCCAAATGATAAGAACAGCTCCTGACGTATCATGATCCAAGCTTTCATTAAACCATTTCAGGCATACTAATGGTTTCCCACTGCTCATTACTTACATGCTCTTTTCTCATAGATATAATAACCCTGGTGCCCAAAGGCATGACAGGCTATAGAAATACTGAAGTTAAAAGTTCCTTAGAAAACGTACTGAGGAACTTCGTACTTCCCCCTCATCCTTCCCATTCTCATTTTGTGCAAAAATGTACACAGACACAAGTACAAATGCTTATAAATTCAGAGAAAAAAACCCCTATAAATTAAAATAGAAAGCAATGCTGTCATAAAAGAGTTTATGAACACCACTATTAAATGGAGAAACATAGAAGTGATTTGAGCAACATGTTAAAAAGCTCAGCAGGGCAAAATTCTCACATGCTACTGACACTAAGTAAGCTACACTACAAATATAGCTCTCTGGTTACAGTGCACGTGACATATTATTTTTCAGCCACTACACTTCTCACACTTCTTCCTCTGGTTTCTCTTGCTTTCTCAGCTGGGACGATTAGAGGGCAAAGCAATTGCCAGAGAAGAATTACTCCCAGGAACTGTGCTGTGATTGCTACCTGCTGTTTCATATTTTTCAAGTTGGGAATACTGCTCCCAAAAGCCTTTTGTGTCTCAGTCTAAATGATTTGCTGGAGGATAATAATGTCATGGCCAGTAAATAATAGTGAACTATGTCTGTACATGGTCAATATGATTAAATGTCCTTCACCTCTATTTTCACTCTGACCTGGTTATGAGGAAGGGAAAAAGCTGTCAGCAAAGCCCAAGGCTTCCCATGTGAAATGTTATTTTAGAGAAAGGGAGAGAAATATAGGTGACTTAGCAAAATACCCCCAGAAACAATAAAATAAAGAAGGAGCCACAAACAAAAAGCAAAATTATCACCACACAACCAGACTTGAGGTGACTTAACTATTGTAGCAACAAACTCAGAACAATTTCCAGAATAATTACAACTGCAAGAAACAACTTCATGTTGAAAAATATTGTCTATCATATTGAGCATACTAAGTCTATCTTTCTAAGACTTTCAATAGCAATTGTAGGTTTAAGTTAAAAAAAAGAATCCCCATCATGCTGAGATATGATTTAATTTGAATGTATTTAGAATAAACTCTGTACAATTATTATGGTCCACATTTAAATCTTACAAGCATTGTAATTTTTCCAATTCACTCATAAATTTTGGCATCCATGCCCATGTCTTTGAAAATATGCCAATGAACTCTAACAACCTCCACATTGCACAACTATCTTTTCCTAAGTGACCGCTCAAGGATTCAAATAGTTTGTGATATAAACAGAGTAAATGCAAACCAAAACATTGGCCAGGCGCATTTTTTAGTAGAAATTTCCATAATCAAAGTATCACTCTGTACTATAAGTGCAAAAAGTGTTGAAATAGTATGTCTGGCACACAGATCTATAAAAATCAAAGGAATTTCAAAATTATGCCCGATGCATGTGCTTCACACTGAAAAAATAATATTTCTGAATATGGAAAAATACAATTCCTGAATTTGGAAATTCAAGTGAACTGAAATTCTGTTAACATTTCACAACTCTGCTACTGTGAAAGGGCAGGAAAACATGCAACTATTTAAGATTTCAAAAGCATGAAAGCAAATTAATCAATCCCTCCAAACTATCAGCAATTATGAGAAAAGGTCTCTAAGTACATAGTCTATATGTCCCCAGACTTCTACAATATTTCCCAAGTAAAGCCAAGCTTTAAAGATACAGAGCCAGTTGAGAAAACCAAGGTGGGTCAAAATGCACATCTTGCATTCACTGTGCTCACAAATTCCTCCACTGTGTAGTGCTGGTTGTTAATCTGAAATAAATGGGAGAAGTTCTCTCCCTGGGTTGACACGTGGCTACATGATTTTTACCTGGAAGTGCTCAGAGAATTGGAAACTGATGTATGAATGCAACATTCTGTGTTAAGAGGACACTGGGGCACCCAGCTGTGGGTGCACAGATGGGTGCAGGCACACAGTGACTTCAGCAATGAAGTCTAGTTACATAACAGCCCATTATTTATACTAAAACAGAGGAACTTCTATGTCTGACAGGCACTACATGTAACACAATTACACACAGAAGTAGGCATGGAAAAATGTGCCTATGCAAATTCACATACAAATACTGTGTAAGTGTAATGTGTAATGTGTAAGTGTAATGGAACATAAAATTTATTTAATTATCCAATGCATTAGAACACTTTTTTTAGATAATTACATTGGATAATTAGCAGTTAAATTCTAGAACATGTACAGTAGTGACTCAATTGGAAGCAATAACAACGGTTCCTTTTAAAACCCCCCTGTGTTTAGTACTTCATTGATCTTTCATATGACTACACATGTCAATACGACCTTCAGAATTCAAGCCATTAGGAAAAAATGGCCATGGTGAAGTGCCACCAGCTTTGACAATTAATCATTTGGTCAGCACTCTTTAAAGATTCCTACATATTTATATAACCATTAGTCATATTCCAAATTGTTTATAAGCATTTTCATGGAATGTCTTGTGAATAAGGATGGCACTGAATGAAATTTAAAATCTTTTTTATCTGCTGTGAGGCAACCTAAAAAGTAAGGAAAAAACCCAAAGTTCTTACCAGAATAATAAAAGTAACAGGTCCAATGAAACTCCAGATAAAATAATTATCTACGTGTAGCCAGCAACTATTAAGGAAGAAAGAGAGTGAAAAGTGAAAAAGCTGCATTAGCACCTCAGTCTGATAAATGAGAAGAGAAAAAATAATTCTTAAGGTAACACTTCGCCAGCAAACAATGATGAACATTGCACAGTACCACTTATTCCATGGACAATACCCAACCTGAAACTCTTCTAATGAATTCTGTATAATAACACGACTGAACCTGAAACTACATCCTCAGGAATAACTAACATCAGGAGAAACAAAACCAAAACAAGCTCTCCTTTCAGTCAAAAGGTTTGGTGACAGGTGCTATCATGGACTAATGACACTAACATCAGTAAATAATTTTTTCAGGCTTCCCATGTGATCTTCAAAGTCTGCTTTTAACTTTATATCACATGTTAAGCGCTCACGCCTGAGGAATATGAGACAGAAAATATTCAGATGCCATGATTTGCTGAATGACAATATGATATAAATAAAATGCCCCATCTGGGAGATGAACTGTAAAGAAAGAATACATAAGATACCAGACTAAATGACGTATAAACCTATTAGGGCCAACTTCACTTAGCAATTCATTTTTCATACAGCCCAGTTCCCTGCTGAATTCTCTTATTTGTCTTTCATCAGTAGCAAAATCAAGCAGCTTTCTTGTAGTCAACAGAATCTTCCCATTCTGTAACTAATTTCATCAAAGGACAAAATAAACACTACTGAAAGGCAAATTCATGCCTCCAGCAACTCGAATCCTCAGAAATGTTTTCTGTCTACCTTCTGTCACTTCCTATATACATCTGTATATTATTTTGTAAATAAAAGGCAGTGGCTAATTTTAATCCAAATCTACTTGCCTGATAAAATATTATCAAAATAAAACACATAGGTTGGAGTATTGTACTGTCATAATTCAGGATGAGAGCTAGCTAGAGGGACAGCTGAACAAAGAGATCTAATGAAGCATTAGCTTAAAACTGGGTGGTTAGGCTTGTCAGATACTTTAAGCTGAGAAATTTTGCTTAATATACATCTGAGGACAAAAAGTTATTTATTTTTTCAATTTGTTTGAGGTCAATCTTTTGTGTTAAAAGAAAGACCGTAATTTAGAATTGGTCTCTCTAGAGTACAAATCCCCTGAACCTAGAGAATTACAAAAGACTTGATTGTAATTTGTGCACAGCATTGCCATTCTCTTACCAATAAAGCTTTCAGATGGTATTTTAGTCTGTCAGGGACCCTCTGACAGATAATAGGCTTTAAAAAATTATTCATTTGAAAAACACTCAGGTCACTTGCAATTACTTACGCTTTCTCTGTTCCGTAGCTCTTATAGTCAATAGCTGCTGAGACACCAACTACTGTAGCAGGGAAGAGGTAGCCAGCAACATAATAGTACTTCTTTCTAGAATATTCACTTTCAAATACTTCTACTAACATTAGATAAAGCTGCACTCCTTCTAGACACATCCAGGCAAAGGCTGCCAGGAAGAAAAAGTGTAAGAGACCTGCAAAAACCGGACATGCAATCTGCAAAGAAAGAGAGAGATGGAAATGTAAACCACAAAACCTTCACATCATTTCCTCTCCCACTGAACAGTGTGCAATAGAACAGCAGACAGTTCTATTAGAAACCTTTCACAAATTCAGGAGCATATTCCCTACCTCAAAACACATTCTGAACATTTGAAAACCCTAATATGTGCTCAGCAGCTACAGAAAGTGAATTAGCTGAACAGTGTGAATGAAGATAAGGAGATTGCACTCTTATCTCCCAGTCATCAGTCTCAGAGTGAGCTTCCTAATTTTATAAGCAACTTTTTAATTTTGAAACAGATATGGTTTTAGGACTTAAGAGTTTAGATAATCCCAGACATGAACAGTTGGTTCTCTATGCATAATGTGATACTACATATTTAAAATTACGAACTGTCTGTCCCACGATTTTTGTCTGCTTTAACATGGCAAGTTTTACTGTTGTAACAGAAATCAGTCTGAATTCCCTCCCCATTGGCCAAATTCTGGATGAAACTATGCTAGATTATTAGTTTCAACCCAATGAATCATGTCAGAATTAATTTTATCAATACTACCAAACTACCTGCTTGAATGTGAAGCGTAAAAAATGTGTATACATATAGAAAAGGCTTTGTATTAATATATATATAAATGTAGTCAATACCTGTTAAGACATTTGAATATATATAGAAAATATACATATGTTCTTAATAGTCAACATTCAATTTCATCTCCTCTTTCAAAAGTCTAACCACCTGCTTCGTTAATAGTCAGTGTTTCTCAACTGAAAATGAAAAGCATATTTTGGATGGATGTAAATACTATGTATGAATATATTTTATTTTCATGCTGAGCTTTTATTTCAGCCTTGCTGTGTTAGAGTGCTGAAAACTTGTCAACGTTGTCATGTTTTAATTCAAATCCATTTCAAACAGTCATTTCAGAGAAAAAGACCAGTACACAGAGAGAAAACTTACCTTGTACTCTGTCTTATCGATGCCTATTAGGAAAATGAACTCAGCAATGAATAGGTTGATACAAAGGTTCTTGTGAATAGTGTTACGATCACTTTGCAGGCCACGGAAAAAACAGAATGTGAAGATGCAGATGGCCAGGCAAACAAGAGAGATGACAATTCCCACCCAGGTGATGACAGTGAGGAGCAATTCGTGCACTCCATCTTTGTACTAGAAATAACCAAGAATGGAGAAAATTAATATGACTCTTTATGATTATAAACAAAAACCTATTTTCGCAGGTATCCAGAAAAGTTACTTGTTCATTACATGAGATGGGCATGTACTCAGTATTTCTCAGTCTCAGGTCAGTTTCCCAGAAAAGCAAGACCAGGGTAAGTAGAAGAGGAGCAGATCTGAGAGAAAAATGTGACTATTTTATCCAGATCAAATAGCATTTTTACTTTTCCTATTGCTCACTGCAGACTGGTTGGAAATATGAGCAGAGAAACAGTATTTTTAAGGTACCCCTAGGCTCTGGTGAAAGGAAAGAGGAGAGCTTTCCCTGGGACTTCTTATGAGGGCACATGTTCTTTCCTACAGACCTACACCTCCATGGCAGAGAAGAAAGCAATGTTTTACACACTGATCAGGACAAAAGGCAGAATATGCTGCACATGTGATTCTAGCTTCAATCTCATGTTTAGCTAAAGGAGATTCCTTGCTTCAGCTCTTTGCTGTGACCTTTTCAAATACAATGGCTTTAGGAGAAGTCCCATATCCCTGAAAATATTGCATGCTCTGGGCCCCCCGACATGCAGGAAGTGCTTTAAATAGACAACAAAATTTCTGACTATGAAGAGGTGTTTAAACAATCAGTATGTAAGTTCCTTGACCTTCCTCACCAGGACAGCTGGCACTTGGGCTTCCAGGGAACAGCCTGCACAGCTGTCTCAACAGACACTCTCCATCTGCACTGAGGGAAAGTCTATAAAATGGTTGTGTAAGGTTGGTCAGTAACTTTAAAATATGGCTTGTGGAAAAAACTCTTGTCCTTCCGTGTTTTCTTTTCCCTGTTATTTTGCTTCCAACTTCATGGATGTGGAAGAAAAGTGCTACAGAAAGCAAATTGCTTTGGAAACAGTGGGTAGGAGCTATAAATACTAAAGAAACTTCAACAATTTTGGATCTTGCTAAAAATTTAAAGCTAAGTCTTTTAAGTTTGTTCCCTGCTGATGGCTGGAAACATCGTTACCTACCACAATTTCCCGGCGAGCCATAAGAATTGCAAAGTTGGTGAGGTGACTGCAAGCACACGTTGTATGAGTTTTATTTGTGTCAACCAGTTTGCAGCCTTGAGTTGACCAGTATCCCATCATAGTCCTCTCTGAGTAGTTCCAGAAGGAACAATTTGCATTGAAATAATTGTCAGGCTGGGAGATAAAAGGATAACATGAAATCAGGATTTTACACACTAAGATGGCAATAACAATTATTTAATACAGCTAAAGGGTAATTTAGATTAAATTTTGCATGTTTTGGACAATAAAGTTTTTCATCAGCAAAACTGTGGACAATGCTGCACAATCTAGTTTAAAAGGGACTTTATAGTCCAAAGCACTCTGAAGTGTAGTCTCAATCACTGTAGACCCAATTTTAAACAATTACAATTTTTATGCATGGATGGTACATTGTGGCTATTTTTGCTTTCTGGAAAGTCAGGACTATGATTTTATTCTGAGGATATTTTTTCCTGTAATTGACAATTTGAAAATAGGATCTTTTTCCTTTGATTCTCACCTTTGGTTAGGTATCACAAAAATAGGTATCACAAAAAAGTTCACTCCTCAATGCCTATCTACTTTGATGAAAAACAATCCAACCAAATTTATAAAAACAGGCAAAATGAAGGAAGATCTAACCATAATTTCTCTATCACAGTAATGATTATTTACTTTCCCCATGTGAGACATGAAAAGAGAAAGGGCCAAACTTGAGAGCAAAGAAACATCAAAGACACCATGAAGAAAATATCCATGAATTCAAAGTACAACAAACCAAGATACCATACTTTATTCTTTACTGAATAAATGCAATTTGAACAATTTGTTTAAGCTTCCATAATTTGGTCCAAAATTAATGTAAAAAGTTAAAGTGTCAATAAAACTCACTACATCAAACCATCAAGAATCTTAAAAGTTATTTTCTATCCTTCTACTAAGGTAAGAGTTAATTTTCAGTTAGAAACAAATTAGACATTTACATTTTCATGTTGATTACTGAATTAGCTTTCATTAAGAATACACTTAAGTTCTAATAATCACTGAACCAGGCTCATTTAATTTTACGTTCACAGACCTGTGTCTCTGACCTAGTCCAACATTTAAAATTCAAATGGAAAAAAGGGTTGTTTTTCCCGCACTGCTTTTCTCTCTCGCTGATTTTGTGACCTTGCCATTGACTGATCAGCACAACTCACATCAATGTGTTCCAGTGTGAAGTGCACGGGATCAGTCAGGTACACCCGGCTCGACTCCTTGTTGATGGAGGCGGCGATGACGTGGGAGTTGACGGCGATGGTGCTGTTCTGCCCCGCCAAGTCGCTGCCTAACTTTATGGTTGCATTTTCAGTACTGAGGAAACGACCCAAGCTTTTGTAAATAATGAAAACCAGTTTGGCTAATCCTACAAAAGAAAAAAAAAAAAAAAAAAAAAAGCCCACCATCACACCACAGAGGTCTACAGAAAGACAGCGACCTGTACTCTAATGACAATTAAGCATCAGTAAACTGAGAGGTATTTTCAGGCCATGGATTTGAGAAAAAACAATCAGTTACCCATGATCATCAAGAAAAAGCCAGAGAGCAGCTTTGTAGTGTTTTGTTTTGATGCTTTAACTAGGTAAGGTAGGTTTTATAGAAGTTATTGGAGTTCCACTGTTCTGTGCCCGAGGCTCACCATTCCTGCTGTTCTGTTTCATGGTTCGTGCAGAGAGCTGAATCCAGTTGCCTCCTTTACCAGCCTGAGGAAATCGCAAGTCCTGCACCTGGCCCTCAGTAGAAAGCACTGCAACATCCAAAACTAAACAGACCAGAGGGAGAGAAAAAGTGTTAAAAAAGGAGAATGCAGAGAAAGCCTCTTGGCCAGATTACAATATGTCAGATGACAATCCCCCCCACCCCGTGTTTATTTACTTCCTCACACTGTCTGTTAGGGAGATTTGTACTGCATGTTTCAATCACCCAGACTTAGTTTCTTTAACTAAATCTACTGCACACTGCTGAAATGACAGCACTTTAGTAGTGATAACATGACATCAAACCTTGTTCAAATTTGTGCCCACAAAACATCCACTTAAAGATACTACACACATGTTACAAAAAAATTCTAGTTTGGAAGATCTTCATGTCTATGCAGTATCCTCTGCTGACAAATTTAGAA
Organism: Hylia prasina; assembly: GCA_013397195.1. Classification (NCBI taxonomy): domain Eukaryota; kingdom Metazoa; phylum Chordata; class Aves; order Passeriformes; family Sylviidae; genus Hylia; species Hylia prasina. Next base: position 1,207,636 of record VYXD01014173.1, read on the forward strand.
CTTTAAGTATTGATTTAGATATCAAGAGTTTTTTAAATAGTCAGCAAAGAATACCTAAGTATATTCATGCCATGTATTTAGCTAAATCAGTCTATGTAGCTAAAAATTATTTCCAATTTTTTTTCTACATCTAATTATGTATATTTATAGGAAACCATTTTATTAGGTCTGTTAATAAACATTTAAATTGAAAAATCAGATGCCACTCATTTGTACTTAAGTATTATCTTTATAACACGTATATCAGCATGCTTTCATGGGATTACCACTGAATGCTGGATTTCCTTGGAGAGATAAAGTCATACAGGTGAGAGTGGACAATTTGCTGACAAAATCTGTCTTATATTAAACCAGTCTAGCTACAGCTCTGAACTATAGACTGACAAAAGGTATGAAATTAGAAAATCACTTCTCTTTCTCCAAGCCATACATACGTATGTTCACTAGGAATTCAGTCTTGCATGGCATCAGGAAAGTGTTATTATGACATGAAGACAGCTTATCACAAGGAGTAACATTCAGTGTCTACTCATCTCCATGGAACTGCTTGTGTACATCCAAAGGCAAATCTGTGATTCTACCCACATTCCATCAAAACTGGTGCGTTTCCTTTGATAACAGAGTGTGAGACTTTCCCCCACCCTTTCCCAGTATCTTCCTACTCAATTAAAAACTACAGATTCATCTTCTACAGCTACAAATATGCAGACACTGAAAAGTCTCATTTCTGCAGTCTATTCCAAGTCTCTGTCTTGGTACTCTGCATATTAGCAGACTTTCAGGTTCCTTATACCTCACTGAGACTACATTAATCTCTGTAATAAGGAATTTTAATTTTATGCATAGCAGTGATTTTTGCTTTAACACATCCTGCGCAACAATATTTGCACATCTCTAATACCAAACCCCTTCATTTCTCTGTCACCACTTAAATTCTAAATTACACTCCAACTATCTCCAGCTATTTTGCAGTCTCTGGAGCATAGCTATTCTGCATTATGGGAGATGTAGTTCACTGAACACATTTTTACCTAAAGGCAGTCATGTTTAATATAAACATTTGGCCTATGCTGAGTGCCTAAAATATTTAAATGGCACAGTACATTGCAAAAAAAGTAATTTAAATTCATTAGGAACAGTTTATATTTAACAGAAAAGTATTTTCTGCAGCTCTACAGAAAGCAGTTACCTCAAAAAAAAAATCCATATCTGCCTTTTAAGCACTCTTCATATCCACGCATTCTGATAATGATTTTTCAGTGATAAACCACCTTTGTAACATCAACTACTTCCCATTTTATAATGTACTAATGACACTAAAGAAGAAGGCTAATTTCAAAGAACCAAACAAGAAAAGTGTGTTTTTCCCTGCTTTGGAGAACTCACCTTTCCCTCAAACAGCACAGCTCAGCCTTCAGAAAGTATGTCACTATCTGGAGTACTTTTTCCTCCTTTTGTGTAAAGCAATACACAGCACTTTAACTTATGCTTGAAAAGAAGTTTACTTACCAATATTTTCTGTGGGCATTGAGACTCTACTTGGTTCTACGAGATTGTCAGCCAAGACAAAAGCCCCTTCTTCCAATGTATCAAGTAACATTGTGGCTGCGTGGGCTTGTTCTGAAGAATTCATGTCCTTCCAGGACTCCAGAGCTTCAGGCCTGAGCAAGTTGTCCACTGTATCCACAACTGCCTGCATTCATTAGAAAACTATCATTAGGTCTGAAGCCCTAGGCAGCTGGGGAAAATTCCCAACATTATGTAGCGACAATTATAATACTTAACTGTCAGAATGATTTACTGTGATTTAATGGCACAAGAACACTATTTTCAACATTAAAATATTTTCCATCCGCTTGTTGGATTAGCATGAATAGAAGCAAAGCTAGCCACTAGCATTGTGTGGTCTCTAAGCAGTAAACATGCAAATTTGACTTGTTTTGTATCAGACATAAGCATGGTATTATTAATGTGCTGAAAAATGTAAAAATAAATGCCAGAAGTCTTGCCTGAAGCTTTCATCTTAATGTCAAAATGTATAACTTCTATTTAAAAATACTAACGCCAAAATTAGCACTCCACAGTTTAGGCTACAATGACAATAGTCCTCTGGAAACTGAACCCCACTGGTGCAGACATTGCACTATAAACTACTTGTCTATGACAAACAACTACTTTATTACAGGAGGCATGAAATGAAGCTGACTCAGTGGATGTAAATTAGCTCTGGTCACTCTCATCCCTCTCCTGTTCTTGTACCTGTTCATAGCTACTTAGAAGGATTACCAACTCCCACTCCTGCACAGAGGTCTGTTAGAGAAGGAAATCAATAGAGCAAACAAGATGTCCACTGACCGTTCCTGTTATCACTGATAGCAAAACTGTAAAGCTGATTAAAAGCTGCTATTTTAAAAAGTTTTACTTGTAACAACTCTATCATCACTCTTTAAGGTTCACTGAGCTGGATATAAAGTAGTAATAAATAAGAAAGAAGAATAATTCAGTGACATGATTATTTTACAAAATAATCCAATCAGAGTAATCAGGTAATCAATTGAAGGCAGGCTTTTACATTAATGCATAACATTGCTGTGCACTGAGTGTGCTGTGCATTGAGCACACTAGGCACTACTCTAACACCCTGTTTACTCTGTCCCATTTACCTATTCCTAATGTGTCATTAAGCATATATATAATTTGTTTGATCAACTTAAAAGCATTGGAAATGGAAACAGAACACATTATACAAACAGAAAGATGTCAGTTTGGAGTACTATATAGTGCAAACAAACGAACGGGAAAACTTGGTCAAGGCTATTGTCAGAGCAAGATTAATTAGCCTAATCCATTTTAATATCCTCTTTCTGTCTGCATTGTGAGCCATCATGACCTTCCTGGCAGGTGGGAGATACTTCAAAGTGGCATTAAAACCCTTTTTTCCTCCTCTAATGGGAGACAGAATAGTCAAAATGCTCACACTGATACTGCTGCAACCATGAACTAGAGTGGAACAGAAATTGGTCTGCAGAGGCCAGATTCATTAGTCACTAAGAAATACAGATTGGAGCCTCTAATCTGAGGTACAAATGAATTCTCTGTCACAAAGTGGGAACTTGCCTCATTTGCATAGCGTAAGTCAGCTTTTGATTTGTAATTTCAAGAGGTTTATTAGTCTTATCTAAGCAGAGAAGCCCATTTGAGACCTACAGAAAATGACACCAGTTGGAAATTAAGGTTCTGCCCTGGTTTCTCATGTATTGCCATATAGCACTGACAGTACGCATTCACTGATACAATACGCTTTTCGTTTATTATGGGGTAACCTAACTCTGCATTTTCCTTGTGGAAAATCATCACCTGCCCAGTAATATTTCTGAAGTGCTTCTCCTCTCAGAAAGAGGCAAATGGGTGGGAAAAACCTCACAGCCCCTGTGACACAGCTGTCGGAGCAGCCCCGTTACTGCTCTTCTCACGATCCTGTTTACTAATGAAAAGGAAGCAGAAAAACCCACTCTACCCAAACTACATCTGCTGGATTACCCTTTACTATTAAAAAATATTTTCTAATAAAAACTTATTACAATTATTATTACTTGATAAGTGAATTTCTCTCCATTTTTTTTTTCTTTTTTGCCAAATTTCTGTATAACGGGACACCTCCCATCCACTTCCAGAGCTTTAGGATAAAAGACAGAAGTGCCCTGTACAGAGGTATCTCTTTTCAGTAAGAGTCTGTACTTTTTTATTATGTTGTAAAGTATTTTAAAATTCTTTCCAAAAATAATTCTTACATTTCATCTCAGAGGGTAGAAGTACAAATCAGTATCCTAAAAGAAGTTTTGAAAAGATGTACAAAAAATCTTTCAGAGCCAGACGTGCATTCTAGGACTTGTTTCTCCCCTTCATAGGGGCGAGGTGGCATTACTGGCATTGTACTACAGAAAAGCAGCTGGCCACTACAGGCAACCATTCTACAGCTGATGAAAGGAACTGGAAATCAGGTGTTACACGCCTTCTATATAGCCTGGTTAATGGACACGTGGCAGACATTTTATTAATGAAGTTAGAGAAATGTTTGTCTTTGCAGTGTATCCTCAAGTCACTGAATTGTAACAATTCTTAAAACTGTAAGAAAGAGTGATTATACTAGGCATAAGAACAGACACAAAGCAAGCTATATAACGTACATTTTTCTCGCAAGCAAATTAACTCTGAACAGTCTTTGATATAAAGTTCTACCAAGGTGAACTGATTTCTTTGAGTTGCAAACTTTTTCCCCCTACCCAAAATTTTATTACAAGAGACATTTTACTTCCAATTCAGATAATAATCCCTACTGCTCTTTTAGTTTTGAACAAGTTAAGGTACAGGAGGTATGAACTTTGATCTCATTTTTTTTTCTGAGTGTTATACCTGTGCAAAGCCAACATTTGTAAAGCTGATATGGGGCACAATACACATTTATCAAAGACTGAAATACATAGGATCATGCAGCAAGATGATAAAGCGTGGCAGGTTGCTGAAGCAGGGAGAAAGCAGGGTGACAGCACAGGAGATATACCTTAAGGTAAGCCCTGCACGTCTTCTCTCGTTTTTGGAGCTTTTTAATAAGGAAAAAGAAAATCAGAAGTTAGAAAGATTCTGGAAAATTTCAGAAAGAGAAAAAAAAATACTCTGGTGTTTCAAATCCTGATTTGGAATGATAGCCTGGACATTAACCTAGCTTGTGTCCATGATGACTACAAAAGACCATCGCACAGAAAATGTTTTTTCCCAACTGTGGTTTAAGCCCAGCTGGCAACCATGTCCCACACAGCCACTTGCTCATTTGCTCACCAGCAGGATTGGGGAAAGAATCACAAGGGTAAAACTGAGAAAATCCATGAGCTAAGATAAACACAGTTCAATAGGTAAAACAAAAGCCGCACATGAAAATAAACCAGGGAATTAATTCACTGCTTCCCATGGGTAGGCAGGTGTTCAGCCATTCCCAGAAAAGCCAAGCTCCATCACATGTAATGGTTACGTGGGAAGACAAACACCATAACCTTGAAATCCTCCACTTCTTCCTAATTCCCACCAGCTTTATATGCTGAATATGATGTTACATTGTCTGGAATACCCCTCTTGTCAGCTGGGCTCAGAGGTTCCAGCTGTGTCCCCTCCCAAAATCCCATGCATTCCCAAATTCCTTGTCTGTGTGGCAGTACAAAAAGAAGAAAATGCACTGAAAGTGCTGCTCAGCATTAACAAAAATATCTTTATACTATCAAAGATATGAAAGACATATTTCAGCACAAATCCAAAACATAGCCCGACACTAGCCACTGTGAAGAAAATTAACTCTACCCCAGCCAAAAGCAGCACAGCAACCTTTACTCAGGTGTCTACATATCTTTTGCCCAAATGGTGGGATTTGCATGAAAAGGTCAAAGGAAAAACATCCATGTGTGAGCACTTGATCTATCTCTGGGAAAACTATTTTAAGGGCATCTAGGGACTGTAAATAAAACTATTGCCAAAATAACAGAGAAGTGCATAGATCTCTCTCTAAAGGAGGATGGAAAAATATTTCATTTGTGGCTTGCTGACTAGGCTCACACAAGGAAGAGGCTGAGAAATACAGCATTTCCTCTGAGAAAAAGAGGAAAGGTAATAACACTGTAATTTGTATTTAAACCACAAAGACATTTTCTCTGAAATGCTTCTTGGAACATGTTTCCAGAGAAAACATTAATTCACATTTTAGCTATGTGTAGTAAGGCATTTTTATAAAGATCAATTATAAGTCATGTTGGTGTCTTTAGAAGTCTAAGAAAGTGTTATTATTCTGCAGGAAGTTGGATTAAAATAAAACCCTGCACCTATGCAGAATTCCACTGATTTTATTACACGTTCAGGGTTAAAAGGATCACTGGATAAACATGCTGATTTGTTACAGAATTTCTGAGAGCTAATACGCATTTCCCTCACACTAGTTATAATGCATTCCAGATTTTAATATGGGACACAGCTATGTATTTTAGAACCAGTCAGCTATTGTGAATTATATCTTATTCCCCAAAGAAGGTAATTACAACTTTCTGCTGTGTATTTACTGCTGTTTTCTCTCATATGCTTATTCCAGAGCTATACACATGCAGGAACAAAGTATAGATTAATATTTCTGAAAGGAAAAAAAATACCAAACCCAAGAGCAATTGTTATCCCAGCAGGAGGAGGTGATGGGAGGTGTGTACCTTGTTATAACTCCTTCCAGCGGAGTCTTTTTCACTTGGCCGTAGTTCCTGAAGCTGAGCATCCAGAATGTCCACGAGCTGCTCCATCAGCCTCACGGATGAACTAACATCGCCAGCAAAGACCGGTCCTTTGGTGTGTTTAGCCAGTTCATTGGCCAGACTAGCAGCATTTTCTCCACTTCTGATCTGAAATGACAGTTTATATTATCTCAGCAGGGTCCCTTGTTCTGCTTGCGGCTCCTAATTCCAATTCCCTAAGTACCTTTGTTGTGGTGAAATAACCATTTGCACATACATTGAAATCTGTAACTAATTGAGACCAATAACGTTCTCTTTATCTCAGAAGATTAAAGGTTCTTAGATCCGTGACACACAAAAGCAGCTCTTAACAGCCATCAAAACCAGAAATCTGAGTGGGACTTTTGGGCTCGATCTTCTATTCATCCTCACTTTTATTTTACTGCCATTATCAGACAGTAAGAAATCTGTTTATTCATACCAGTGCTTGAGGCATTTGAAAGTCAAGTAGCCTTGTACTGACAACAAATTATCCAGTTTTCATAAACTTTGTAAATCTCAGTAGGGAAGGAAAACACAGAAAGTGGTTCTGTGGTCTAATCATACTGTTATCAATGCAGTCAGGCAAAAATCTATTTATTACAGTATAATTTTTACTGAACAAATTTTACTGAACTGTGCTGTGTACCACAGGTTTTGCTGGGTGTTGCATAGTATCATATTTTTGAAGAAAATATTGCTTTTGGATTTTGAAAACAAGCAAAGCTACTTTGTTTTAAATAGTGATGAGAACATGTCTTCACAAATTCACCATAAGAATTTAGAGAGGGCATACTAAAACACAAATAAGAGCCTAACTGTTGGCCAGTGCTGCACATGGAGTACAAGTAATAAAGACAACTTCAAGAAACTGAAATATTAATGCTCAGAGTTAAAATCCTTAATCACCTGTGTACACCAGATTAAAAGGTTTCAACCAACCTTCTGAGCCAGCTGATTTACCCAGTGTGAGGTACAGTTGCTAAGATCAGGGCCTTTGGGGTTCCACATTCCCGTTAAGACCACGCAGAGATATGAGGCAGTTCCTACAACAGATGTAGAAAACTACAGTGAAATGGAGATCATTTTTCTGCATGCATTCAGGAAATTGGCTACACTGTGCTCCTAAACAACATTAAATTCTGAATGCTGCTAATGGTAGTACTTGACAATAATTGACAAAACCTAAGGAAATAATGTAAATTACAAAGAGCAATAAAAAAAAGTCAGTGAAAAGTACCAGACGTTTTCTGCAAACAAACAAAAAGCCCTTGATTTTTCCTGGAGCTCATCCAGAGGGGAGTTCATAATGAGAAAGGCAGCTGTAAGCATATTTCACAACAGTCCTCAAGCAATGCCCTAAAAATTGACCTGGATTCACAAAAGTGCAAGCACAAGGTAATTCTCTGGCTACGCTCAAATGACGTCTGCAGATTATAACTTGACCACTGACTGTAGATGCTGCACTCTCTGGGTAACAAAAAAATCGTGTGATAGCCTGAGATTAAAAAAATATTCATCATGAGAGAGGTGCACATTGCTTTTGAAATGTCTGCTTGAAATCAAGATGTATTTTTAAAGGCAATACCTCGTGTTCCTTTGGGGCAAGGGCGTTCAACCATCATTCCTCTTTGTGTTTGAGGCCAGCTAATCCCCCTGGCCTCAGTCGGTTCACAGAATCTCTCTGGCAAAGGGAAAAAACTTGTCACAGGAGGAATTTTGGTTGTGGAAATGGGTGGCGGTGGTTTGGGTCCTCTGCTTCCTTCTTTTGTTCCTCCAGCTGATGTTGTGCTTATGGGACCTTTCTGTGACGTAGTGCTAGTGGTTGACACTGTGGTTTTGTAAAGCTCTGCTGAAGAAGTTATTGTCACTGCTGTGGTAGGCACTGCACAGGGAAAAATCAGAGTAATAATAAAGTAAATTACTTCAGAATTATATATATAAAAAGTTATTTAAAAGTTATTTACGTAGCTTTCAAGGATTCTCTGGTGTCTCCTTTCCTTTATCTTAATATTACTCTTATTGCTATTCTGGATGCTTAAGATATAACTTTGGCTCTTTTTTGGTTTGGTTGTTTGTTTTTTTTTTTTACTCCTAGCTCATACTGTTATGACGTTTCAACAGATTCTCCAAATAATCTCTTCTGTAATAAAAATTGATAGTTACATTCCTAAAAGCTAAAAGGCATACTAGTGAGTTATTAGTACATAACAAACATGCTCAAAGCAATTAAAGATTACTTAATCACATCTGCAGCAGGAACAACTCAATAGATAGAATCTGTTGAATCAGTGTGCCGTGAACAATGCAGTCCAGCTTTAACAACAAAGGCAGCAGGCTGTAACTAACGAGACCACTTTGGAATAACAGACCCCAAAACTTCAAGTCACCCAGTACACACCTTCCACGGCAATAATTATGATAACATCTTCCTACCCAGCAGTCATTCTGCTTGAGTGAGCTGCATGCCCGATTAGCTCCAAACAGAGGCAGTGCCCAGCAGGTACACGGCGTTCTCCTCTTTGAACATTTGGGGCCTTAACATCCTTTTTTGATAAAGCAGGTATAAAGACACAGTTCATACAAGCCAGAGGAAAGGGCTGAGTTTTCATCTTTTATGAAACACCAGGACAGGCTTGGGCCAAATCCCTCATGCTCAGGATGTGCAGCTGCTCCTGGAGCTGCTGAGGTACAGCCCAAGCCATGCTTGGGTTTCCAGGCTTTGGAGAGATAATATAAATTGAGTCTGGAAGGTGCAACACCTTCACATGTACATTGACAAACAGTGCAAATAAGCAAAGCAATTGTAACAGTTATCATTATTTCCAGATATTCATTAGTGTTCAAAATGCTTTACAGCCACAGAAAAGTACCGATGATTGTGCTGAGGACAAATAAGCTCATGAAAAATATTTTTGGCTTTTTTTCTTTTTTTTTTCTTGTTCTGTTAGGCCCTTGAACTCTGACTTACTGGACAATGCAGCTTCTCTAATTTAAATCATAAATAAAATAAAACCAGAAGAAAAGCAGTCTCACTTTTTTCAGCAATTATTTTGTAAATTAGTGTTTTGCAGAATATTAAATTTCAGCAGTTTGGTAAATTACAATTTTCTCAAAACCCTTTTTCAATTATCTTTCACTTATAGGTTTAGGTTATTTACTTTTTTTTTATTTTCACATGAATTTAGGGTGAAGTTTTGAGCATCATAATCTGTTTTTCAAGACTAAAAGCAAAGATGTGCCTATTATCCCTGTCCTCCTCGCAAACTTCTGCAGAGCCTGTCTTCTCTTCAGTCTCATTTTTGGCTGCTTGAACACAGCCTGTGTAATTGTGCTGAACTTGTGGTGCAGCCAGCTACCATTGAAACCCTCAGATGTGTTCTGCGAGTGCTTGCCTGACATCTTGTGAAACTGCTCTAATTTGCTTTTGATTACAATGCATCCAGCCTTCTAGTGCTTCCCCAATTAACATTTGTCAAAAGCTTTTGCAATCACTTGCACAAGTGTCAGGCAAGGCCTGCTGAATCAGGTCCTCGGGAACAGGGAGCTCGTGAAGATGGAGAATGATGCAGGGGACAACCAATTATTACAATCCATCCCCTAATACTCTCTGCTAATTAATACATATTTGAACATCAAAATGTGTATTAACATTATTGCAATTACTACTCAAATGTTTAGGACAGTTTTGTCTCAGGAACAAAATATCAGTGTCAGAATTCATAAAACACTTTGAAATTCAGCGGTGAGGTAACAATTTTCAGAACATATTTGGTGCTGCACCCTGAGCTAAAATAATTCTGCTGTCATTACACAACTGTAATTGGTACAATTTTCATGCTATCCATTAAAATCAATTTCAAAGCCTATCACCCATGATTCAAAAATGATCTGCATGGTAGTACTGCATACTTGGAAATGGTAGCACTACATAGTAGTAGCATGGTAGTACTACATACTTAGAAATATATTAATTATCTCAAACTGTAAGAGAAAAACTTCAAATCATCTCTCTCAAAAAAACTGGAAAAAAAAATTGCAGATAACTTTTATTTTAATCAAATTTTAAAAAATAAGTCAGCATATTTAAGAATGCACCAGGAAACTTCAGACAGTGCTGGAAGTCTGGGAAAGAAGGCAGATGAAAAATAAGAAACAACTGAACACATCACTTCAAGGAATGTATGTAGCTTTTAGAAGGCAGGTCATTTTGTTTTAACGACCTGTGGGAACTTAATCTTCTCAGCCATTCTCCTGAGCTGCAAGAAAACACATGACAGCTGCCACCACCTGATGTGTCTCGTTCTGCGAGTGGAGGACGGTGGCATCTGCGGGCTCTGCCCTGCAGAGCACTTTCCCAATACAAGATAATGGCAGTGATGATTAATAGGCTGCAACTGAGAAGAACAAACTCCATGTCAAGGTTATTAACCTATTGTTCTAAGCAGCAGGGGTGAAGATACGTAGTTTTTGTCCAACTCTAAAAAACCACTTTTACAATGCGAGATTTTATTTTGACTTTTTTGACTAGGCTTGATATGCTGTGGAGAAAATCGAAACCTCTTCTGCCTCCTTCTTTTTATTAAGAATAGGTTCTTCTTATTATCAGCTGAAGACAGTCATTAAAATTAAGAAAATAAGAGAAAAGAGTAATAAGAAGTAAATCCAAAGACTCAGATTGTGTAATTAATTTACATTTGTTTCATGTAGTTCCTAACAGATGATTTAAACAGTTATGTATCCTATCTGTTACTAAAAATGAAGACACCACTGGAGTAAAACTCAACACCTGTTTAGCAGTATGATGTCTATAAAAAACTAAACACAATTGCTGTAGGACAGCAGGGGAATAGTAACTTTCTTTCCCCAACTGACAGTGAAGAGCAGATTTAGAGAAGGCACCCAAGCTATCTAGTATTCCCTGCCAACAGGTTTCTATTCTAGGCAGGCATAAAATAAGTTTGAAAAAAAACCCAAACTAAACCAAGCCAAATCAAAAATATCCCCACCCAAAATGCAACTCTAAACTTAGATTTACAATTGTGTTAATTGTTATAACCAAATGATGTGCCATTTCTGAAAATGGCTTAATTCTCCCCTCTGGCATTCAAGTCACTTGAGAAAATCAGCCGCATGGATTTTTCAGTTAAATGTATATTCTTATAGGTCAGGTATTTCAATTTATTTGGACACATGAAAATCTGCGTGCTCACCTTTATTCTCAAAAGGTGTCACACATGGAGTTGCTATGTAAAGCAGCAGAGATCAGAAACCTGTGCACATCACAATTTTCCTGCCTTCTGCTTATTACTGCTCTGTACCTGTTTTTGTGCTTCAGTGAATAGCAGGGAAGGTACTGAGTCACCTAATTACCTATAGGTGACTCCAGATATTATGTTAGCCAGCATTCTATTGACCCTGCCAAATTCCATTCAACTGAAAGTGACATGTTTACACAGCCATTTATAAATTTATACCTAGAAAACGATAACACGTGAAAAAAAAAAATTAGCAAAATACCTGTGGTTAAGAAATATACTACCTGGTCCCCAGTATAACGTCATAACATGTACATGTGTAGTCTATCAAATTTGATATACCAAATGTACTTAATTTGCTGCATGACTTTCTTGTAGATTATTGGCATTGCACTAGTTTCCTATTACTTCAAGCCCTTGGTAATGCTACTCTCCGAGTTTCTGTTCTGTCCACACTCACAACATCCATCTCTTCCTGCAGTGATCCAATAATACTTAATGATTGGTATCATGGCACAAAAGGGGAGACAACTTCAGTTTGAACAGTTAGCACAAATTGGGATGAGTGTAGATGAAACCTCTCCCTAATGCACTAACACAGAACAAAAGGATTTATCTTCTTTTTGTTACCAAGGAAACCTTACAATGTAATGCTCATATTCACTTTTTAGATGGAAAATTCCCTCATTCTTTCTGGTCTTTTAACTTAAAATTCCTTTAAAAATTCCTGTTTCAGCAAGGATTCATTTGGACCCTTGGTTCTACCCTTCCATAGAAAGAACGTAACTGGATATATCCATGAAATTTACCAAGGATATAAAAACTCTGGTTTGTCTGAAAATTTTCAGGGGCTTTTTGGAAGGCCTGATGTATTTTATTTCATTTTTTAAATTAGGGGTTTGATTTGTAAATGCTTTTTACACTTAAATCTTAGAAAACATGCTGTTCTGCAACATCTGAGCAGTACTTGACAGCTGTAGCTCTGAAAACCATTTCTACCATCTATACCAGAGGCACCAGCAGCAGGCTGAATGTTTTACACGTAGCACTGTCTTGGCAGACACCTTGCAAATGCACTGTCTTGGCAGACACAAGCACTGCAGGAACAGGAGGACCCCTTGCAAATGCAGTTGGGGCATTTGCTCAGCATCAGATGTGCAGACGTGGAGCTCGGGGACACAGTTCAGTGGCGGACTCGGCAGGGTGAGCTTTATAGCTGGACTTAATGATCTTTCCATCATTCTATGATACATCTGTGTACTATAATTTCCAAGAGAAGCAAGGAGAAAAATAACATAAAAAGAATGAGGTTAAGGGAGGAGTTTGGAGGGCAGCAGACCCCACTGTCTGCTACTAAAGCAGTAGTCTCTCTCCAGCATCTACAGATTTAGAAATCTGAAGAGTTTCTCCTGAAGACTACGAAAATAGAGATACAGGAAAAGTTGCAAGAAGAGAAAATGGTGTAGGTTTGCAGCAAGAGCAAAGTCAACTTTAGGTTAATTACAGTTGTATTTCAGAGGCTTCAATAGGGAGATTTAAAAATGAAGGAGACAAGAGAGAAAACAAAACCAGGAGTTTCAGGACATGGATGAGCCCAAGTTTTGGCCCTGGGACCAAATTTGAAGGGAAAGTGCAACTCAAGTATGAGAAATTCATCTTTCATGTAGGAAGAAAGACTGGTGTTTTTGAAGCACTTAGTAACTGGACATTGTGGTGTAGACAAAAACTAATAACCAAGACAGATATATAGGGAAAAAACTAAAAATCAGTGTGTGTCTTATCAATCATTATTTCTCTCTTGGCAACGGAGGTAACACAGATTACTGAGTTTTCCACAATGGTCCCAAGTTAACCATTCGAAAAGAAAGGGCCATGACTTCCAATTTTGAGACACTGACCTTGTGACACCATTAAATACCTGATATTAGAGAACTGTGGCAAAGGACACTAAAAGAAAGTTCTCGTGTTAGGTGACTTAGAGAACGTTATCGTAACTCCTATGTTGTTGAGTAGATGATTAAGAAATCTGAATTGATCAAAAAATCCAAACCAAATTAGAGTAAAAGAAGCATGAAAATGCCCTTCATCAAGCGTACTTAAAAGCTGATCTAATTCTATATGAGATAAAAAATCCAAGTGTGTATTACACATATAGATCCTCTATATGATAGTCAAAGGACTGAGCTGCAATTTATCCAGAATTTATGCTGAAACAAAGAGGAACTGAAATACAATAGAAATAAATATAGAAGTAGATACTGGAAATAATTTCTTCTTGCTTTTATAGCAGTACATCTCAAGGACAATTATGTTAGATAATTTTTCCTTTCATTTAGTAGTTTCTACCTACAGGCAATTGGTTTAGGCAAAAGAGGAAATGACCTGAAACATATTCTTAGATCTGCAATGTACATACCCATATAAAATTAAAAGATTGGGTATTTGCTTTATCTAAGGAAAAATACTATGTGTGAATATATGCATCACATGCTCAAATAAAATGAGTGTCATTTGGTTTCTATATTTTAAAAAGAGCAGAATTAAAAGATATTTACTGATGTCCTAATGCATTTAAAACCCAAACTCATAACTTACTCAAATATTCCTTTTCTGACTTCATGGGTGAATGGGCAAACAGCTCAGAGGAGAGGCATGCACCCTGCAGTGTGCCCTGGACCCATTCTTGCCTAGGTCTGGTTGGAATAAACTATTTCTGCTCCTGCCTTGCATGCCAGCAAAGAACCCAGGAAGAGTAAAGGGCGCTAGTGGATGCCCAGATACAGTTCTGATAGCAGATGGGATGTGGCCAGCACATACGCTATAACTTAAGATCTTGAAGACTCTGTCTTAATAGAAACATTATGAAATGTCTTACTGGAGACCTTTGGAGGTTTACTAAAGTGAAGGATTCCACAAAGCCTTTTCTGCCCCTGCTTTTCTTTTACAGGTTTTCTTCTATACAATGACTTAAAGATTAGCTTTTTTCACATTCACAGCAGCTGCCTGAACTGCAAAAACTACTTAGGAGCCTGCACCTCCATTTTCTCCTCTTACTCTTAAAGCTTTGGAGAATTTAAAATGCATCTTTGTCTCAGTTGAACTGAATGAAAAGTGGCATGCATGAGAATGTATGAAAATGAAAGCTTTAATTCTTTTTAAATGACATAGGTGGTTTATCTCTCTGCTAAGAGCAGCCCCAAAGCCTCCCTGAGGAACAGGCTTGCTCAATGTACAGAGAGCAAAGCTGACCAGTTCCCCAAACACCTGGGACCTGTCTGAGCCTGGCCAGGTATTGCCAGGGAGGTCTGCAGGAGACTGGACAGATCACCCATAGCTTTGGAGATCACTAACATATTGATTCTACACCACCCCGTTCTGTGGCCTCATAGGCAGTTTTGTACCTGGAAAAGCTGTATATGTGTTGCTGTAATTGTGTGCATATTACAGTTTGCACTGCTGTGCATGAATCAGCTTCGCTGAAGCAGGACAGCTACTTTTCATGTGGAGAAGTCATTATTGCTACTTTCTTCAAGCAGAAAAAAAGGCTGCTAAACATGCATAGCAGTTAGATGAGAGAAGTGAAGTATTACCTTCATTTCTAAAGCAGCTTTTGCTGCATACATCTGCCGCCACAGAACATTTCTCCTGGTATTTACTCTCCTCTGTAGATGTTAATATGTGGCTGTGCCTGTTCCTGTCATTTTTAGAGATTTCTGACACCTAAAGACCTCAGTTTTTCTTTTCCCTTTTGACAGTTAGTATCTTTCCTTTTAGAAAGTAGTACTAACTTCCAGCAAGCTGGAATGCAATTGTAAGGGGCTTACTGAGAAATCCACTAAAAAGATGTCAGACAATCTTGTCTAACCCGACATTAGAAACTGTGAAAATAAGGCTGCGGAAAAATACTTATGCTTGGTATTGCACATTAACCCCATACGTCTCCTCTGGGACCTCCCAGCACACACTGCTTTCCACTGCTGGCGCCAAGAAGTTAAAAGGTCTGCGTGTATGCTGTAATCAATTCAGAAGGCAGGTAACACCGAGCGGATGGGAACGGGATTCTGGCTCAGCATGAAGCAACTCCAACTCAGTTTAGCTATCAGAGTCAAACTGACTGATGGTATAAAGTAAGTAATTCCCCAACACATTCTCAAACACAGAAAAGCTACACACTTTCATTTAGAAAAGATAAAAAAGAAAAGCACGAGCCTGTAAACCAAATAAAGTAATTCTATTTCTCCTCACAGGTTCTGCAAATTTGTCTTGCACCACTGTAATGCTGTCTCAGGTCAACGCAGTGCAGACAAGATACCCTTCCCCACCTTTCTGCCATGAGCTAAATCTAAGACCAAAAATACTGTACCTTCTTTCTGTGAAATTTCTGGAAACACAGAGCTCAAAAATGAGAAAAAAAAAGAAATTCTTACCTTGGGCAGGATCAGGTGGGCCAAACTCCAAGGAGTATCGCAGAATGAAGTTGTTATTCCACACATACAGCTGGTTGTCTCTGGGGTTGTAATCCACTGCGGCGATGTACTGGTACTGGTTGGGAAAGGGGATGTCCACGTGCTCGCCTCTGCTTAACCTGGTGTTGTAGATGTAATCGATGATGTTCCTGCCGGTCTCACTCTCGTTGTCCTGATACACCGAGCGCACCACATACAGGACACCACATATCATGAAGGCATTGGATGCTGCCCGCTTGTCATAGGTCGTTTCCCAGGTGGCTTCGAAGCGCAGAGTGTAGGGGTTCAGCTGGCTAATTACTATCATCCCGTTGTTTTGTTCTGTAGCATAAATTACCCACAAGCCGTTTTCATCAACTGCCAAGTCAATATCAGTCTTTCCTCCCCATCGGTATGGAGAGGTGTCATGGTAATTAGCATAATTGATTATGGCCTCTCCACTCTTAATTCTAGTCCTCAAGTCAAATTTTACTATGTTCCGAGTTCTTTCCTTGTTAAAAAAGACAGCGCCGTCATACACCACAAATCCAGTACCATCCACTCGGTTTGGGAGTTTGTACGTCGTCTGCTGGCGTCCGTTCTGGAAGTCCTCTAAAGAAGCATATTCTATCAAAGTATCCGTGCGATACGGAGTCCATGGCATGAAGTATATTTTATCTGCAGCCTGGAGAGGATCTTTGCACCAAGCACCTGCTTTTTGTTCAGCTTCATATAAATACGGTGAGTCCACAATTGCTTTCAACGTCCCCGGGCAAACAAAAACTAACAGTCACAGAAAGAAGTAAGACAAGAATTACGTCAAATTGAGACCGTCTCATAATAAAAATTTAAAGAAAAAGAAAATAAAAAAAGAAAAAACCAAAAAGGTAGATAAATCATAATGACTGTGTCAGGAAGAAAAAAAAAATCAATTTAATTGGCACTAGATTATACCTTATGTTATAATTAATGCAATTATCACCCTTTATCATCCACTTTTCTTAAAGTTACCACGTTCTTGCTGTACCAGTATGGAAAGTGGATGGGAACTGTTTTCACCAGTACAGACCAAGGCTCAATGGCATACACAGACAGCTGAAAATGTAGAGCTACTCTTGCATTTTCATTTCAGACTTTTAGTGAGTACACATTAACGCTCCAGAGCTTTTAACTGGTGTGCAGCAGTGTGCTAGGTCATTTCAGTCCAAAAAAAATCGCATCGACTTGTTTAGAACTTTAAGAAGTGGTGAGGCTGAAAAAGGAGGTGCCTCGATTAAAAATAAAGGAACAAAACAAATCATCAGGTATATAGAGAAAGCAATTAGGAGCAGAGAAAACAAAACACAACCAAAGCAATGAATGAAACAGACCAGGAAACCCTGTAACCATGGCATGCTATGGAGAGGGTTCTGGAAGCCAGGCAAGATGACACTTGATTAACAAGAATTTACCCAAGGGTGAGAGAAAGAGAGGGAAAGAAAGACAAAGAGAAAGGGAGAGAAAAAAGCAAGGGAGTCTTCCCTCCAGCCCAAGTACTTCAGACACTATACCCCGCCACCTACTTTAAGCAGCCAAGTCACTTTATTGCAAATAGTCGACTTCTTTATGAGGTGTACTTATGAGATCCTGCTGATTATCATAATATAAGAGTGTTGTGGGGAGGGGAAGGGAAGAGGTTAACATCCATAAGGCACATAACAAGGAGCTGGGGTTTGGACTGTATACGTTATTTACCTTTTTGCTCCACTTCTATTTTAAGCATCGGAAGAAAAATAAAAAAGTGCAAGGAAAAAAGAAAGAAGATTAACATAAATTGACTATTAGGCTAAAAGATTAAATTAGTAACAGACGCTAAATATAGGGAGAATAAGAACTGCACTATATTGGATAAAAAGAAACAGACAACAGGATAACCTAGCAGGAGAGAGATTCTACGGTTACACAAATGAACATGGATCAATCATTTTAGTAGATTAAGGAGGGAGTACAGATATGCTGGCATGTAGTTTCACTTAGTGAACCTGAATAAATAATGAATTACTTTACTAACACATGCTATATACACTCTTCTTCTTCCAGAAGAATAATGCTAATCAAGTTGGTTTTTAAGCAACATATAAATTTATCTTACATGTGCAAGTGCACATATACATATTATATTAATTGATAATTAGAAATACAAAATTCAGTGTATTAATTGTATAGGTGTGCATGTGTGATCCTTGAACCTCCCCCATTTTTGCCCCAGACATTTCCCTGCTTTTGTTTCTTGTAAAGAAAGTAGCTTGCACCCTTTGGCTCTCCTTAGGCTTTATTTTATTTGTTTTCCTCAATGTTAATCTTGAGAACTTTCGTCACTTCTTAGTCTATAACTGCAAAATCAGACTAGAAGAAATAAGCAAAAACATCTAGGAAAAAAGAAGCAAAAGCACAGTAAGCAAGAGGAAAAGAGAAGAAAAAATTAACAATTAGCTCATTCAGATATTCTGCAGCATCATCGATTAAGCCCGAAACAGCAAGCTAGTATGCAAAGACAGCCGTATTGTGCTTGAAAGAAACATCTATCCTGCCACCATACATGGAAACCAAACCCAATTAAGAAAGTTATATTACTATAGCAATTTTTCCCCCAGGAAGTTTTAAGGAAGTTACAGAAAGATATATAGCTGAAACCCAGCTAGTAAATAGCTTTTCAATAATTATTTGCAATAAAACCTATTTCATATACTCTGTGGCCTTTGAAGTATGCTCCCTTGGTTTCATAAAATGACCTGGAAAATGACAGATGTACCAATCTGTGCAACAGTAGCTCCTGATACCAGAGAAGTGTATCAAAACTATTTGCACAGCCATTACATTTTCAGTATTACAGTATTATCCTGAAGAATGCCTTTATATGTTTCATATAAAGTTTTGGATTTTCAGTTTCATTTAATAAAGTTACATATGATTATTTTGAGAATGATATTGGCTGATCTATCTAGTGTTTCTTCAGGAAGCAATTCCATAACTTTACAGGGTAACCGGAGGGGGTCAATATTTTCAAAATGAGCAGTAGTTTCCCTAGCCTTTGTACTGTTATACATCTTTCCGTAAAATACTTGTTTTTCTGTAATTTGTAATTCTGGATTTATCCAAGTAAACATAAGATGTATTCTGAGGTGAATTCTTGGGTTTCACCATTAGTATTAATGACTTTCAGATGATTCCGTTTGTGAACTTCTATGCACGTGCTTATTTCTCGCCAAAGATCAATATTGATACTGTACCTGCTTAGAATTAGTAATAGGAGACAAGGGGAAAAAGATAGGGATAACTAAAATCATTACTGGCATGTCTGCTCTGCATGCACTGGTGTACAGCTGTACATTTTTCAGGGACAGATGGGCTTATTGAAATAAACAAATGCTGCAAAGTCCAATCAATACGCAGAGAGAGAGAATAAAACACTTTAAAATGTTTTCTATTGAACTCCTGAGTCCAAAATAGACTTAAAATAAAAATGCACAGATATACAAAATAGCACTTTTGATGTTCTTCTTTATAAAAGGGTTGACTTCTGTTAATCAAAGTGCCAACATACATTGTGCAGCACAAGTGAGAGAAATGTCAAGTATAGTACTCTCAATCTCTTTATAATTCAATCGATAACACTCTTGCTATTTCAGGACAAAGCATTGCCTATCAAATTTGTCTGGAATTTTTGCTGGAGATCCAACTGACTATCTGAAAAGTTGTTTTGTTGGATTTTTTTTTTGTTTGTTTGCACTTTGAGATGCAAAAAAGGAAGCATTTATTAAGTACTTTCAAACAATTAAATTTATAAAATGAAGTGCTTTCAAATAAGCAAAGCAGCTATATATTTCTAGAGGCCAGCAAGACACAGAGGAGCTCATAAACTGCATTTTGTACAAGGGTGACAGCAACTCCAGTGTGTAAGAACTCTCACCTTTCACCACAAAACCTATCATGGTTGTTGTTTGTCATCTCTCATGGACTGAAAGCTACCACGAGTGAGTATTGCAAATTTTGCAGTGTTGCAGTAACTGAAGATTAAATTCATGAAATAAATTAACTGGTTAGAAGCGCTGTGATCACTAAACTCCTTCCTTTCTGGGCCCACAAAAACTTATCCTACCTGTCTCTTACACTGAGACAGCTGCTATTTGCAAATCTAATGATTTCAGTCATTCTGTAAATTTAGATAAGGAGCTCTGGAACAAGTAAGAAAATAAAATTTGGACTTGACAACAGGAGTTTACCAGGCTCCAAAAAAAGAGACTTGGAAAAATAACAGGATAGGCTTTGTGGGACAGAGAAGAAAGAGAGTCAACAATCAAAATGGCTACTGAAGCACAATGTGATTTGAAATCAATCTTCAAAATTCATTTTAGTAACTGGCAATCTTTTAGATGACTGCTGGTAATGACAGGTGATGCCTCTTACAGTTCTGGAATTGGGCAGTGTCATCACTGTACATGCTGCAGTTGACAAACTCCAAACTTATAGACTTTGAAAACAGGAAAGTATCCAGAATCCTGAATTATGATAGACACAGAATTACACAGTTCAAAGGGTAGGCCAATGCAACTGACAGTAAACAAAAATAAACACTTTAAAATTAAAGTAACTACAAGTTAAGAGTACAGGGTAGGCCACGCTGTGTCACTATACTTCTGAAACTGGAAAAGAAAAGATTCCTGGAGATAGCAATACCCAACCAGCAGAACATATCCACACTTCTCTTCCTAAAACAGCATAAGAAATTATGTTTGAACATTATTTGCATTACATTTTTTCCTCTATGAGCTAGCCTACTGGAACTGGAAACATAACTTCTTGTCACGTGAGTGACCTCAGGTTTTGGAATCAGATGCACTGCCCTCTTTCTGAGAATTTGGGAATGAAAATAGTGCTAAAGCAGAAGTGGTCTTTGTGGAACAAAACTTTGGTTAGATTGGGGTTAGACATCACTCCTCAAAAGTGGCACGAGAAGAACAGTTACAACAAGCCACCAATACTACACACAGGAGGAATGGCACTAGGGATCACTGTTTGCAGTAGGCTTCCAAACCTACAAATGGTACAGGGAAAAAAATCAGCAAGCAGCCATTTCACAATGACACAGCAGAAATGAAGAAAAAACAGATGATCTGTGCTTGGCCTTTAACAACAGTGAAGATTCAGTGTGGTGAAGCAGTACAGAGTAGTATCTCAGTTTCAGAATTCTAAATTTTGCAGGAAACAGCATGGAGAGTTTTGACATAGCTTTGCTTATGCCAGAACTAATTTCCTTCCATTTTCAATATATACTGTCACCACAGTGTTTTTGCATCTCAGACTTGGCCTGTTTCCTGTACCAACAGAAAATACAGTTTTGGTTAAGGATTACTGCAGATCAAGAAATTCACACCTAATAATAACTCAAGGGAATGATCAGTGCACTGCTCAAATTCCACTGCAAGCACAGCTATTTCTCTGCTGAGTTACGGGAGGAGAGAGAAGTCACTGCAAAGAATGACCTTACAAGAAAGCAAAACCAGTTAAAAGTGTAGAATCTGCAGAACTTTCATGAACATGCATACATGTCACTAAAAAAATGCATTAATTATTGCAAGGAAATAAGAAGTATGTCTAAAGCTACTGAACTTTGACATTATAAAGAATATTGTACGAAACTGGTGAAGTAGCCATAACTTCACACTTTTCTAACTCATCATGATTTCACTATTTACTTTGTTTTCAGTGAAAAACTCTACTTTGGTAGTAGATTGAAGGCACAACCGATATTCTGTCTTTAAATTAAAAGCAAACACTTCTTTCTCACTCTTTTCCCCTTTGCTTTTAAAGAACACAGTGTGAGTACCTTATTAATGAATTATTCACTCTGAATCTGTGTTCATTTATAACGAAGCACAAAATCCTTTCACAATGTCCCCCAACTGGGTCACTTGCCTCTTGAATGTCAGTGCTGGGTTTTGCTGTGCACCCAAAGTCACCACAGCAGCAGGTAGCCTTTCAAGTAGATCATGATTAAAACTGAAGTCAATTCCTGCTTTACAAGTCTGTGAGCCAAGCCAATTTGTCAGCAACTGGTTGCGGGCAAAAGTACAAATTTCTATCTGGCCTATTGAATAGCTAATTTGAGTTTGTTTTCTGGAAAAACAGTAGCCTTAAAAGCCAAACACTTAAGAACACAGACAGACACTTGGCCAGCATCACACCATGGCTTCCTTCCACACTTTGTGAAGCTAATTGGAGGCCCTAGTCTGCAAGTGCTCTGCATGCATAATGGGTCCATGGGCCATAAACATATGCTTCTTTTCCATGTAACAGCACTCCAGCTTCAATTGTGAGGGCCAGAGGAAGTGAGCAAGAATAAAAAGATTATACTTACTGTAAGGAACACATTCATACTGAACTTCTAGATATTTGTATGTTCCAGGGCAAGGATCAGGAAACACATCTGACCCAGTAACTACTATACACTGTGTCCGGTTGTTGCACCTGTAATGGGAAAAGAAAGCAAGCTAATTAATTTAAAATTACATTTAATTTGCTAGTTCATACTTAAAGGACTACATTCAGTGCTACCTCTCTTCACACTTGGGCAATTCAATATATAGGACAACAAAGTTAATTAATACTAATTAGCAAAAGTCCAAAAACAAGGGTTCAGGACAATATTTTAGTTCAGGTTCTATATTTTTAAATTTGGAGAGCAATGATATCTTAACTGTCCCCACTGGTAGAGACAGCTGCATCAGGAACCAAGTTTATACTGATTTTCAATAAAATGAAAACAAAACGCATAGATGATATGACTAAAAAAAAATGTGCAATTTTGAATAATGTATAATAACAATGAGTAATTCCTTCCATCTTTAGAGATACATCCTGCTGAATGGTTTTACATCTCAGAGAGATTTTTCTTGTGATTCAAGGAAATGATTTCGGTTGGAAGAGCTATTGTAGACAAAGAACATTAGCAGTTCTATTTTAATTATTTTAGGAGCAATTGTTGGACTCTAAGCTTCCTCTGTTAGGCTACAGGAAGCAGTAAAGAATGACCATTTGAGGAAATAAGTAAAACAGTTAAAAGAAGAACTGCAAGAAAATTAATTCAGATGTATTTTTGAGGAGACTGAAACATAAAAATTATTTGCTTACCAATGAAAGAAAATGCATTTTGATACAAAGAGGAACGTTATTACAATGCTCCTAATTGTGAGGATCTACTGAAATTAATTTTTTAAGGTTTTTAATAATAATAACAATAACAATAATAGATTTTAGATTGCTATTATTTTTCCAAAACAAAAAAAAACCCAGAAAAACAAATAGTAGCTTGAAAGTTAAAAGTGAACAATCACCTAACCTTGAAGAGATGGTCAAAATGTAATACAGGAAAACAGCCACAAGGAAGAGGAAGAAAAAAAAGAGAAGGTCAGGGAGTTTGGTGACTAAAAGGGAAAGATCTTGGCTGATCTTCTCAGGGGTTAGTTTTGTTTGTCAGCAAACTGAATAACAGAAGTCTGAACTTAAGTAACAGACTAGCCTTTGACTCCAGCGGTACATCAACTTGTCCACTGCCCTACTTCTTCCCATATTCCCTGAATACCACATAATCCAAGCTAAAATAATCTGCCTTTTATCAGTGGCTTTCCACAGCTGTACAGCACCAACAGGTATTAGAATAATTCATGCTACCTCATAAAAGGTAGGGCAAACACATTCAAAGGACTCTACTATAAATTACTTCCTTTTTTACATAGCAATCAAACTAGCACAGAGCCAGTCAGGACATGTTGTGCCTCTCTGTTGAGCAAACTCAGAGACAAAAGCTCTCTGACTCGATCAGTTAACTCTTCTTTCCCTTTTCCTTGACTTTTTTTAATATATTTTTTAAGTTGCTTATTTCTGTCATCGTGAGCCTCATAATTGCAGAACTAATTGGAAATAGGGATTTCTGCACATACACAACCATGGATACGGACAGGTGGTGAGGAGTTCCCCTGACACCTTTTCCAGAGGTCGAAGCCAGGTCCCTTGCACACCTATTGCACAAATAATGGTGCCCCACTCTCATCCCAAAGGCACAGTCAGTCAGTGCAGCAGCTCCTGCAGGATGTTAGAGACTCTGACACACCCAGTGGCTGCAGACCCAGGCTGAAGTGGTGAAATGTGCGCCCAGCTGCTGAGAAAACCACTGCACTCGGTCTGTAAGTGACAATTACACACAGCCCCTGCCACAGAGGACAAAGTGCTGCTGTGTGTGGTGTAGATGGAGGCTCCAGAAGCAGGAGAAGGCAATGTGGCCCCAAACCTCCCAGGCTTCTGCAATACCCCTAATACAGGAGTTTTTATGTGCCACACCTCAGGTACACTAACCAGCATGGGAAAATTTGGGACGTAAGATTTTGTAACAAATTTCTTTAAATTTGTGTTTCTTTAGCAAAAACCTTACACTGAAACCAAAGCAATTCCTACAAGACTCATAGTGCATCATTCAGTATGATGGTTTCCAAAGCTTTGAGCTGTATGAAGATTTTATTTTATACTCAAATGAGCGGCAATTAAGAGAGAATTATTTATTTGTTACAAAATAAAACAAGCATGTGTTGGGAGAAATTGCTGGAGAATGAAGCTAACCAAGGTCATACTCAGTGGTGGGAAAAAGATAGACTGCTTTCCCTGTGAAGAGTTGTTTTCTTCAGTTTCATTTTCTCCCAGTGAAAGATTCATAATGCTGTCATCAGCCAGGAAACTGAGAACAACTTCATGCTAGCTTTTATCAAAAGGATGTGCAATAAAAATTCAGAAGAAAATGCATTTTTTTTCTTTGTACAGTAAATGTCAGAGTCAAACTTCAGGCTCTGAGTGGTGTTTACAGGAAATTGATAACACTCTAAAAACTTTTGACTATTCCTTTATGAACAATTTCACCTGTTGTGCATATGGTTGGTCACTTTTTGTCCCCCTCTGGCCAAACCCAAAACACCAGTTACAAACCAAAGATTTCTGACCACTGCTGCAGTATACAGCAGTGCTACCAGACCCACCAGGACTTCCCCAAGAAGTCGAATTACTTGAATAACTATTAAGAGTGTATTTGTGCTTTAAGTTGTAGGTTTGCACATTCAAACCACTGATTTTGCTGTACTGTTGACTGTATTTTATAAAACCTGAGTCATTTACATACACTCTTAAGAATTCAAATTAAAGACACTTGGTTAGGATATTCACAATTTTAAAAGCTGCCATTCAGGTTTTACTTATTTTTTTACATATTTAGAGGTCATATTTCCATTAGAGTGAGACCAAAGAAAAACCAACAGCAAGTATACTAGCTGTCAATCCTAATTCATGGGTTACAGAGAAGAGATGAAGAATAAGTGAACTTTGTAGAGGTAGCTCTGAGACAAGTAATTCAGGGAATTTACACTACTGTGATTTGTTCTCTGGATAATTGAAAGCCTTCTGTCTGCTGCAGTGTTTTTCTCTGTAAAACCAGGGATACTTCTCTGTTACCTATTGGCCTATACTCCTGCTACTGTCTGCAAAAAAACATTTTACAAACTGGTAAGGGTTTCAGTTGAGCTGCTTAATGACAAGACACCACAAAATCTGTGGCATATTGGATAAAATAGACTCCACTCTCCACAAAATAGCACTGAACAGCAAATTATCCTACATGGCTACAGATTATGAAAGCTACCTCATCACAGCCTTAGCAGAACGTCATAATTTTAAGAAACATTTACACTTAGAAGCACTATGCTCTAAGAAAAGGATATTGCACTGTTACAGCCTTAAATCTGGTGAAAATGGGCAAGCACCTTTTGTGTCACAGGAATCTCCAGAACAAGACTATTGTAGAAATAAAGTGGCTTGGAATTTGCAAAATTGGCCTAGACACCATCAGGAAGAAAAAAAAAATATCCAAACCCCAAAAACCTGAACTCTCATTCATACTAACCAGTTATTTTTTGTACATAATATACTGTTAATTTGGTCCATCTATTCAAACTCTTTTAGAATTGTTCCAATGAAGGTGTGATACAAACCAGCTGCAATTTCTGTAAACTTAAGAAGACAAATCACTAATACTTTGGTGTTTCAGTGTTTGTAATCTAGTGTTTAAGTTCTCTGTAGGTTTTAAATACCATTTAAGTATTCTGCAATCTACATAACTGCATACTTCCCCAGCATATGGTGAAATACAGACATTTTCAGGGGGTTATGTACAATCTTAAAATTCATATGATTGAACACTGTGAAATGTTTTCACACTCAAGAAGAATTCACAATATTCACAAAGATTTATGATGCAATCACTTTGTCATTTACAAGGAAATACAGCAGATCAGCGAAGAAGTCTGTATAAACTCAGTAACAGTTAATTTAGGAAAGGTAATGTATGAATTACATTTGAAACACCATTTAGGAAAGGACTGACTGTAGTAGTGAAAGAATGATAATTCAGGTTCTTGTGCTAGCAGCGACAGCAGTTTTGCAAGGGGAAATGCACGAATTACCATTATTCTCATGAATGCAAGGAGCAATTGTGTACTCTGACACTCCTTTCTTCTGTATTTTAGAATGAATGAAGAAAGGTTACATCTTCATAATGCACATGCATCACTTAGAGTAATCTAAAAATCAAATGGAGTGTTTAATTAACAGTTACAGTATAATGTCTGAACTCCTTTCACCTCAGGAAGAAGACTGTGCAAATGAGGAATGGCCCTTCACATTTCAGATGAATACAGAAAGAAAAAGGAAAGTAAAGCAGCTCCAGCAGGGCTGTTATTATCTTCTGCTCATGATGTAGCCCTGTCCCTGCTGCATCCATCCTCTCAGCTCAGCTATAAGAACAGCTGTATTTTCCATGATAATTTGTTTGTATTTCAACTCTAATCTTGACTTGTACAATTCCCAACAAATTGCTTTTGCTTTTTTTATTATTATTATTACCTTATTCTTATTATTGCACTTTTTCATGTACAATGTATGGAGATGAGATTCTATGTGCAATCTATTGTGCGAGGTGTTTTAATCAATAATCTTGTTCTGCTGATTAAGCAGGGGCTTCTGTTTTGGCAAGATAACATTAGTTTCTCCTGTCATGCTCCCAAAGCTATTGGGAATCTTCAGCAGATCATTAGATATGCTACAATAAAGCTTTGGTACATTCTCTTTTCTTTCTGAAATTGCTTCTTCACTGTCCTATCATGCCTCGTCACTGCTGGCACTGCATTATTATTACAGCTCCCCTGAAACTAGCACTAGAGCTATGTCTGCAGGCCATAGGATGCCATTTTCAATTGAAGCTTCTGCTTGAAAATATAAATTAAGAAGATTTCATTATCTGCTGCCAAGGGCCATTATTCACCATTGTTCTAAGGAAGATTAAAAATGCACAATCTATGGACTTGAACAAATATTCCAGCATCAAAATGAAAAACAGTGTATCATGACTGGAACAGAAAGTGAAGCACTGGGATCTGAGAAACAGATTCTGGAAAGACATTAGCACTGCATGGATGAAACCAACTGACTGAGGGAAGAGGTCATCTTCGTGGGCAAGTCACATCTCACACAGAGAGATGCAAACATATCCTTTACAAGTGGTTCTTGCAGTGTGCAGAAATAAGGTATGTATGAAATGATGTCCACATTGCAATTTATCCTTCAAATGCTTTTGTTTTGCACACACAGCCTTGACAAAGATAGCAACATAAAAGAAACATCATGCTATTTTGAAAAGGAAATGGATTAATGCATAGCCAGAAAACAATGATCAAAATAATTTTGGGCATTCCTAATGCTGTATTGCTGTGAATGCAGTGTTTCCTTAAGTAGGGTGAAATGCAAACACAGCAAACATTCACATGTAATTGACTTTTTTAAAAAAGAAGAAAGATACAATATGAACCCACATTTAGTAAGTAAAATTGATTTTTAATAACATTGTTGATACATTAAAAGAACTATCTTGGTATGTTTTGAAACTTTCAAGTCAGTTCTGATGATATTTCTCTTTCAGCATATTGATTAAATACTTAAAAGCCAGCGTGATGGCATGTTCCTGCACATCGCCTGCAGCAACCTGCTTAAACACCACTTGAGGCACGTAAACTCCGAGTTGTAGCACCACAGACTCCATATGGTCTTCTTGTTCCTTATTCACCCTGGGTGAGCTGCAGTCTGAGTGAAAAGATATGGGAATATGGGATGAATGCACTTCATGTAATGACTTACACTGAAAAATTCCTGAACCTCATTACCCAGAGTAAGTAGCTGTCTTTACAGCTGTATTCCTAATGGTCTACTACTGCCATGTGAGACGTGGTTTTGCTTTTGTATGCATATTCACTAAACCTCCGCTCCTGTCATTAAATGCAAAGTTACGTATGTATGAAGACGTCAGATATTACTTAAATGCTATGTTTTATTACAAAACTTACATATAAAATAGAGAACAGAGATATTATTTTAGGCATGTTTTGATACATAAGTATGCACAAAGACATGCCACAGTAGATAAATTTAAAGGAATGTATTTAAATTCTGGGTTTCAGATTCACCTCACAAGCCATACATTATTATGTACTGAGACCTAATGAGTTAGCAATTTAAGCCTAACCAAAGCCTGGAAAAACAACCTGCTGAGAAAATCCTGGCTTCCTGTAAAGCCTGGATTTGAAGGAGGATTGGACAGCCATCACTGCTCTTTCCACAGCGCTTGAGCACTACCCTTCCCATGCAGGGTGAGTGAGTGCACGCATCCTACAGAGCCACACGCCCCTAAGGATAGATGTATTACCCTGGGACTGGCCTTCTAAAACCCAGGAAGACATACTGACAATGTTGCTTTTCCATTTGTAAGATTTTCTAAAAATTATTTTTAAGTTGGAAGCCCCAAAACTATTATAGGGGAACGAGCAGGCAAAAAGAAAATAGCAGCTATTTTACTGAGCTCAAAGAGGAAATGGATTTAGTGAGCTGTGCTTAGTAGTTTTCATTATCTAAAAGAAAAAAGGGAATGTATGAGCAGGTATGATAGCAGAATTTGGCCATAAGAGTTCTGTCCAGATACTGGTGACTCACCTATGACTGCTAAAGCAGTGAAGCATCCTAGATCTTGGTTTGAAAATTCATGAACCAGCCCCAGGATTTTCTATGCACTTGGTAATGTGACCATTACAGTAATAAGTCTGGGGGACGTGGACAAAAAAAATATTTGGGGTGAAGAAAAAACAAAGGTGTTTTTTTCCCTTCTGTTTTAAAATATAATATTGATGATCTGTTGAATCTTCCAAATTACCAAGTAAACATATATAAAGAAGCTAAATAATGTATAATTAATATTATAGGAGAAGGTGCACCATAGCCTTGTTTCCATCTGCCCAACAAAAAAATGCAGTAATATTTAATTGTGCTTTCTTTATACAATGTAATCTTGTGGGAGTCTAAGGGTATGCATTAAGCATAAAAACTCCAAACAGACAATAAAACACAGCATAAAATATGCAACTCCCATAGGCCTTTTCTTAGAATTACCCAGTCTGATTCACTATCAATGAAAGTGTATCAGACTTGTATGGCAAAGTAATTTAACTATACTTCTTGCTTTCAACCTCTTCTTACAACTTTAATACATTTAGTTATGACCCATTTGCCTTTTAGTATTCATGTCTCTAAGTTCAAAGCAGCCTCTGTTAAAATGAGGAATCTTCTCACTCACTCACATCTAAGCTATCAGGAATAGTTTTTCTTGTTACAGTTCATCCTTGTTCTAATACTTTTCTTATTGGTGTAAATGCTATTATTACGGGGTTATCATTAACCTGAAACTGGAGCATCAGATAAAACAGGGAGAGGAAAAAAAATGAGAAAGGAAAAAAAGGTGGATTCTAGAGGAATACATAACTCCTGCTTTCTCTTGGTATTTTTAGGTGCTGTTATAATCCTGCTTTTCTCTCTCGGCTACTTTCTACCACATATACCAAAGCCCTATTAGCCCAATCAGAGTCTGTGAGGAGATGGCTGTAAATCAAGGACAGTAAAACTAAGTATCAAAGATGCAATGAGGTGTGCAAAGTAAATGGAACAAGCTCCTGGTGAGGTCTGCGTAGGCGCAAACCTAAACCCTGTAACAGTATGAAGCAGAAGAGACCTGTTCTTTAGAGAAAATGTATCTAATGCAAACCCACCTGAGGAATAAAAAATGGAAATACAGTAATTTTCACAATCATAATAATTGTCATATTATTTGCGTGCATGCATATTTGCTAGCAAGCTGCAGCATGGGATTACAGGCAGTGTACATCTTAGAACACCAACTAAGCCAAGCAGATCCACACAGATGAAAAGTAATAAGTTCAAAAGATCCAATTAAATGTTCCACCATTTAGACAAAATAAATAGCCTGCAGCTATGCTTACTTACTAATGAAAACTTTAGTAGTGCAGCATCGTTGTATCTGAGCAATTTGCACAGATTATTCACACCGAATGAGCACGAGTGCAGCATCATGCCTCATGTGTTGAGCAGGTTTCAGGGGAGAAACGTGGGGCTTTAAATAAACCCAGAGCTTTACGAAGGGGCATTTATTTCAGAGGCACAGTGCTAGAGCACAGCTATAGCAAATCCAAGAGAAAATCCTGAAGCACAGTGTCTGATCCTTAGGAATAACACTGCACAGACTTGCAGGAGAAGAGACTACCAGGCAGAGAGTATAGGATGAGAGTAAAAACCCTTTAGAATTCTTTTTTTGCAGCATGGTTGATCTTTTTTATCCATGGCTTGGCATGCAGCATATTCATAATGTAGTTAAAAGTTATGTAACTTAAGACAGCTTCTGAGTCATTATTAAATAACTTAAAGAATTACAATATTGAAAACATGTAGCCTTATCCTTCATGTTAATTTGCACAGATCTGAAATACGTTTTTAACAATCACCCACTTTAATTACTAAAATAAGGTATTTTAGATGACAGGTATGATTTGTTACTGCAACTTTTGAAACAGAAGCCTCCGTATGCTTTCAATGCTCACACTTCCAGCAGACCTCCAGATCTGTGCAATGCAAATTCAGTGCTATGGGTCTCCTGAGTTTAACACAGCTCCTCTGCTTACAGAAATGCACATTCAACGAAAAACTATTCTGCCTCTGATAGGAAATTAAGATTTAGTCATTTACAGAATTGGCCACTGAAACACACAGATTCCATAGAGTCCTTTGATTTCCCTGTGCAACAGGCAGGATGAGGACAACTTCAGATGGGGCATGCAGTGGGTGCAACCCTAACTCAACTTTAGCATGTGTGTTCACCTTGAATAATTAAAAATATTATAGACTGTATCATTTAGGAGAAATTATTTATAAAAATGTTCACCTATTACAGTTGGCATATGGAAAAATGATCATATTTTTAACAAGGGAAATGGGAAATCGCTATGGGATGCCCTACTTAGATTAAATTAGCAAGATCTTGTTATCAGACCATATAAAAGATACACCATAATAAGATGTGACCTTGCAGAACCTTGGCGCTGATCCGTGATTTTTCCCCCTATAACCCTTCCTAATTATCTGCAAAGTTACAGACCCTTTCGTGGCAGGTTATTTTTCTGTGAATAGTGAGGGGTTTTGGGCTTTTAAATATTTAATTAGTCTTCTGAAATGAGAATTGTTGCACATGCCAACTGCTTCAATTTCCAAACTGTGTTCATCCCAATTATGTTCAGATTTAGATTGGTCATCCCAAAACTCTCACTCTTGTAATTATTTACTCCTTAAAGATCATTCAGCAGAGAAATATTTTTCACCCTTATGGCTCTTTCTTTCCACAAATGGCTTTTCTGGTCCGTTAATTACCCACTCAGAGGATTAGAGTTTGTAATAATGCAAGAGATCCTGCATGTAAGATGAGTTTTACAGGGTGAAAAAGAATAAATTGTTTTCTGTAAACTTGCCTTGGGGAATATCCCCTTTTTGGGTTATCATTTTCATCAACAGAGGCCATGTGCCCACTGCTGCATATCCACCAGCTCCATAGGGCGGCAGAGTGACTCATTTATACAGCTCAACAGAACTCAGAGCAAAATGCTGAGCAAGAGACAAAAGACAATTTGGTTATTTTAAGAGATTTATAAAAGTGCAATCTCCTGGCAAGAAGGTACTGTCCTTTTTCTCATAATTTTTACTGCAGATTTCATGGCCTTAAAGTTACGCATATTTAACTGATAACTAATAATAAAATTACAACTTTTCTCATTTCATCTGCTGATTTTTTCCAGAAGTGCTGTCCCTTGGTAGATCTTTAATCAACTCTGTAACAGTGGTGTCATTTCCTATTAAAATGTGTCTGAGAGTCCTCACTACAAGTGCTTTCTTTTGTTCTGAGAGGAATGCCTGTCACAAGAACACTGTTATTCATTACCCGCAGTGATGTCTGGAACTAATTATCATCTGGAAAGCTTGCAGGGCTTCCAGGTATAGGACTTCCCCTGCAAAACCATGCTGTTCTAACTTGGAAAGCACAATCCCACTTTTTCTTTGCAATCTGAAGTTAAGAGATTAGGTTACTGTGAACTGTGCACTCTGTGGTTCCTGGAACTTCCAGTTTTGAGCCCAGCGAAGATTAGGGGACTGCTTCGGTCTGCTTGTTCCCACATCTGCAAAAATCTGTTCTGCAGTTGGTTTTTACACAAGCCAAGCAGATTCACCACCATAAAACATAAATCAGAAAATTCACTGGCTTCACTTGTCAGTGCACAGATAATCTTTAATTGTGTCAAAAATATTCATGATCTAATCCTTTTATCAAACTGTCTACCACTGAGGGAGTCTCATGTGCCTGCACAATTAAAACCTACATGTTAGCCATACATAATACTGTGTTACATTTGATGCAAATCCTTTACTATTGAATTAAGCACTGGGCTGACAGCAGGAAGTGGCTGATAAGAAAGCAACAAGGCACGGCTGATGGCATTCATGATAAGTGAGCTCTAACTCATATGTGTTCTGTCTGCAGTACATTACCCAAAGTGCTCCTGTTTTAAATGTGACTCCAGGAGGTGTTCTTTTGCTGTATCTCTGTCACAAAGGCAGCAAAATTATCCAAGAAAGCTAAATACACAAAGTAAATTATGTTTTTCATACCCACCAGTGATGCTGGCACCAGAATAATATACTGAAAGTAATATCACTGCTGCTACATCCTAGATGAGAAAACACCTACAGTTTCATGAGTGTAACAGTACAGTTGAACTCAATGTCTGTAATAAATTCAGTAAACAGGGAAAGATTATGGGTTCAGAACTGTCATGTTATTGCTACACTTACAATTCAGCCTAAAAGGAAGTATTTAACAGACAGAGCACAAACTCTTGAGTTATGGCAAAACAATTTTACAGTGCTGCAAAATGGTGTATATTAAATACATTTCCAAATTGCTCCTTCATTATATAGATATACATCACAAGAAGCAAGGTATCTAAGAAGCAGTGAACAGCAAGGTTTAAGATCACAGATTACTACTAAGAAAGGAATATAGATGCCTTTGCACCTACAACAGCAAAATGCACATCTTGCCAGACGAAACATTGTACAGGTTGGTGTCACTGAGAACGAGTAAGACTTCTTCCTCCAAGCTGTTCAAAGTGCATGACTTTGGTCAGAGCATCTTGCCCAATGAAATGATTTTTCTGCCTAATTTCTTCTCCTTTTTTCTGTTTTGCATGTGTATGTATGTGTGTGTGTGTGTCTGTGTACAGTAGGACAATTTGAAATTCAAAGGTTACTGTATTACTGGGTAAACCTGAAAAACATGGCATTCAATAGTAAATTTGTAGTAAAGCTTTTGTCCTGGAAGTGTATTGTAAATCAGGTTTGACATGGAAAAAAATTCCTCGTGGCAAGAACCTTTCCTTCCCATTGATATGTCTACAGTGGGCTAAAAATATCCTGAATACTGAGTATTCGGTCTATGTAACACTCTTAAGACTGCATTAACTTCATTGCAGTAACTTGTTTTATAGGCTCAGTTCATCATGACCTATAAAATGTTAAGCTGAAGTGCTTTAAATATCTGCTAACACCATGTGCAAGCCTGGGAGTACAAGGCACTGTGCTGTGAAGCGGCAAAGACAGTGCTCTTCTGAGAAAGTAGCACGCACTCTTATGTCACTGATATAAACAGGGTAAGCCTGCTAAATAATGTATGAAACAGGCAGCCAATCGTTATATAAAGCAGGAATTCTAGCTGAATTCTTTGTGTGACTTTATTCTACCAGTATGACATTAGTTGTTGAGATTGCTTCTTAAAAACCATGGAAGCTGAGTACCATACTAGACTAAAGGGCACACATGCCATCCCTTCATTCACAGTTATTACTCGAAGGAAAAAAAAAAAAAAATTCATTTGTGGCAGTAGTATTTTTCCTAATTGTTGTTCTGCAATATGGAGAAGATAAAATGGAAAGTGGGAAATTATCCATGTCTTTCAGTAATCATGGCCCATTTATTAAGCAATTAAATTGCAATTTTATTATTAGAGAGGAAAAAAAAAAAGCTGTAAAATACCACCATTGCTTGTATCTTTGATCCTTAAACTCTTCCATTTCAGTGACCTCATTAATGTCAAAATACCACAAATATGGTCACCCTTTTTTAGACTGTATACCCTGGGCACAGGCAGAATCTGTGGGATTCAATAAAGAAGGTTTTTCTTGTTGAATACAACTAAAAGCTTAATTGAGCCACAAAGGTCAGAAGGTTTTCTTTATTGTAAGTAGGAGATTATTCTGTGGCAGAAGGAAATTTACAGAATATGAGATTTGCTAATTTCCATACTACTCTGTAGATAGTTTTTAATTTTTAAACCCATGTTACTCTTCTATTTCTTTCCTCTGAATTAAACATCTTCACTGTAATAATCTTTAAATTCTATTTCCTTTGTGTTACTAATGAAAACTTTTCACTTTTATGGCTACTGCTGACTTTTAACACTGGAAAGTACTCATAATTTACTTACATATGTTTAATTCATATTAATCTGTCCTAATTTATGATCTACACTCTGCTCTGCCCATCTTCATGTACCTTTTCCATGTCAGCTCTGTTTACTAAGTGATATTCAACAGATTTCCTATAGTGCAATGAACCTTAACAGGCAGCTTTTAATTGCCTCGCATAGGAAACCACATCACTATTAATTCCACAGTAACTGTATAAAATAAAACTATTGCTTCTCAGACTCCAGAGCAATTAGACCTCTCGGCTATTTGGCTAACTCTGCTTCATGATACCCAGCGCAGTTAATTATATTTTTTGATGTTAATAGTCTCTGTCAGTTTCAAGCATAACTCCTCTTTGATGAATATTTAAATTATATTTGAATAAAAAAATAATCTTGGTTACATTTCATATTCAGCAGTCATCACAGCTTAATAAAGGTCTCCTCAGAAAGGGTTGAGATAAATGGCTATATGAACACATGTATAAAGCCCTAAATCAACTTATCAGATAATGTAGCTGTTTTGGCTAAGAATTATAGAGGTTTTATTGGGGTGGGAGGAATTAATAGGCTACAACTATTACATTATTATTCTATATGAACTGCATTTGGTGCAGCAATATATAAGTAAATCAGAACTTTTTAATAAAAAAAAGTTCTGACTGTTTCAACTGAACCAGGAACTTATATTGGCTAGACTAGAAATATGAAAACCATGCAAAATTCATGCAAACTCATTCAAGAGGACACAAAATTCAACTGAAAGATGCTGAAGGTTAAGCAATGTTGTCTCAGTCAAGTTCTCAAAAAATTAGCAAATTACTAAGAGAGGTAATTATATCCCCAAAACATATAGTACATGATTAACTGGGCTAAATAGTGTGCACACCCAGTAAAGCAAATTTCAGCAAGCAGAAGAAAAACCACAAGAAAATCACAGGCTGAAGCATGTATTTTATATGATGCTCAAATACACAAGCAACAGCATCTAATACTTAGAATTTTATGTATATGTATATATAGTTAGTTGCATTTATTTTTACCCCAGGAATAGCAAGGAAAGACTGATGAGTGTGTATATACGATCCTGCCAGAGATAAGAGATATGCTGACTTAAGAAGAATTTGATTGTGGTTTTGCCAATAATAAAGGAAGAAAACTACTTGAATATAAGATATGAAAACGCTAAATAGAATATCAAGCTACACTCTAGTAAAATAATGAATCCCATATTTTTTCAAGTAAACTAAATCTAAATTTTAAATGTAATTAGTTGGCATGAGTGATCCTTTTGTTTCTTTTGTAGCCTGCCCAATGTCGTGACTACAGCCACGTGCCCATGTGTGTTGTGTTTGCACGTGTGTAGTAAAATTTCTTCTGCAGGAAATTAAAATAGAACACACTGCAAAATGATGATCAAGTACCACTGACAGCTATTTCCCCTCACCTGACTGCTAAGAACCTCGTAATATGAGGATTTCTATTTAATTTACTAAGTAATGCCATGATAGAACAACCCCATTAATAAAACCCCCTATTTTTAATGAGTAAAACTAGACCGACTTCTTTCATATTAAGAAGTAATGATAGTGAAAATACACAATACCAGAAAAGGTTCTTCTCAGTCACGGGTATTACTGTTTTCTGCTGTAATAACACCAAGGACTGTGGTGTGTTTCAGGAACCTTCTAGGCTCTGTGATTATGCCGTGTTCATTAAAACAGTCCACATGTATTTCTGCCTTTTTCCTTGTATTTGAGTCATAAAATACTCATAGTATTGTGACTAACACATTGAAAGCAAAACAAACATCGATCTGGCCACAGCTTGATATTGTGAAAAGCTTAGTTTCACAATAAAGAGCATTTTAATCTTCTGCTACATCAAAATAGTCACAGGGTTGACTGCTGCACTAAGACCTATTTCAGATTAATAGAAGTCTTCATTTTAAAAGGGTGTTTACGAAAAAGACATCTAATGTTCATAAGGTTGTATGGTAAATGTTTTGTGAAGCAGTTGTAAGCAAGCTGGAACAGAAAGTGCTGGCATGCTAAAGCAAAAGGTTCTCATTTGTGATCAGCATCAGCACGACAGAACTTCCGATGTGCGCAAATTTCAAGAATGTACCAGATCCACAACAGCCTGTGCTATCCTGTCAGCAGCGCTGGGATTTCCCTGACATAAAAAGGAGAAACATGCAGAAAGCAGAAAAAAGCAAACTGTACCTCTCATTCGAAAACACTTTTCACCTGATAGTATCTATAGCAAAGAGAGGCAACCTTCGGCTGCAGAAGGAAAAGCAAGGGAAAAAGCAAGGATAGCAGCAGGGGTCAGCAGAGCCCTTGCCTAAGCCTGGCAGACCCCCGAAGTGCAGTGTGCCATTACCTCAATTACAGGCAGCTCTAAATGGCAAAGGATAAAATCCAGCCCCTGAAAAAGGCTGTAAGTCATTCCAAGAAATGCCAATCTGAAGTGTGCTGCAGTTTAAACACTAAATCAACCCTAGGTCCTGTCTGAAGGAACTGTCTTTGAAAGAGGCTCTGAAATGCCTCTCTTTGGAAGTTTTCCACAGGCTTGAATTCAGGTCTGCAGTGACCCACAGCAGGTTCTGCATTCGACCAGCAAAGCACCCTGAGCCAAGTTTCTTTCTGACCACACCTTTTTGCTACAATGAATAAGATTCATAGGTTATAGATTTTACCCAGTGTCCATCCAAGCCTGGAGTCCAGTGGAAGATTTGCTTTATCCACTCACATTACGGAACAGACCAAACTTGTTTTCATTTGAAAGGACACTAATATGGTGTGACAGTGCTTTCTCTGCAGACCTGACAAGCAGGAACAGGAAAGAGGGCTTGCGAGATGAGTCTTTGGAATAGAACTCATTTTGTTTTCTTTCAAAAATGCAAAAATGTCTCAGTCATTTATAAATAGGATTTTTCCTATATATGACCTATTTCTTGGACGTGTGAATAGATGGAAAAGAATGAACATCTCCAGTCTTCCGATCTCCCATGGGATGTATTAAGAAAAACAAGTCTCGGGAGAAGGAATGGATATGCTGCTTCCTTCAGCTTTCCCCTGGTCACTCAGAGGGGCAGGGGTGTGCTGCCTGCATTCTGAAAACCCTCTGCTGAAGTGCAGCTGTCTCACACAGAGATGATGGACGTAACAGGTTAAGAGCATTGCCACGTGAGAAAAGTTCATGGTAACAAAAACCCAGGCGTGAACTCGTCACTGGTGTCACGATGGACATGGTAATTGAAGGTACATGTGTTGCTTGTGCTATAGATAGGACAGGATAGATGCAACAGAAAAAACAAACACTGCTGAAGAGATTTTATTCCTCTTTTAATCCGCTTACTTTTCTGCAGCAATGTTTTAAAAGGGAAGAGAATCTAAAAAAAATTACAGCTGTCTAAGTTCATCTATTATACCTGACATTTTTATGTTTAAGCTTACCTAGGGAAAATGAGGTTTGCCTTGTTTGTGCCTATTTAGAAAGCAAAATTATACTGATTAAATATGCTTAGCAAAGATGTAAAGTTCACAAAAGCCACAGTTATAATACAAATTGTAAGTAAAAATAGAATTTAAGGGCTATTTCAGTGCAGAACTGATGTAACTGCCTTTCTGTTGCAGATCAAAAACCAG
The DNA here is from genome assembly GCA_013397195.1 of Hylia prasina. Classification (NCBI taxonomy): domain Eukaryota; kingdom Metazoa; phylum Chordata; class Aves; order Passeriformes; family Sylviidae; genus Hylia; species Hylia prasina. Next base: position 1,246,321 of record VYXD01014173.1, read on the forward strand.
ATCCAAAAGCAAATGAATATCCCAATTGTAAGACTACTTTCTTTTAATGTAGATGTTTACATAGTCTGCAAAAGAAATTTACACATTTTGAATTTTCTTCTTTTCAGTATTTACGACAAAACTCTCAGTATCAGATCAGAAAACATACATACAGTTCCTATTTAACAATTCAAGGTATTTTAGCCTGTATTACAAGGGAAACAGTGTTTTCCTTCTGAAATTAACATAATTTTGGCCATCAAAAGTAAATGTTTGAATTTTGTATTTATGAGAATGTCCACAGATTCCAAGTGAATAGGCTTCATTTTCTTTAAATACAAAATACTAACTTTCTACTAGCCCCAACAATATTTATAACTACAATTGCTTGTAGTTATAACTACTAAAAATAAGGTGTACAGATTGGAAAAGACCCATCATTTTTTAAATATGGGGTTTATCAAGACTTAAAATTATATTATTCCAATTTATTATCTGCCACACTATCCAAGTATATTTAAATACACAGTCAATTTAAAAAAAAAATCTAATTGCACTGTCCTGGAATCACAAAGATTGTTATCCAATCATGACAACAAATAACCCTGAAGTTCTAAACAAAAAATTTAGGACAAGGAAAAATGATTCCTACAAAACAATCCCTAATTGTAATTCAAAAAGAATGGTCCCAGCATGCAGGAATCCATCTTAGCATCTTATTACTCCACTATAGAATTACATAAATAAGAAACCTTTGATTTGAGATATATTTTAAGTACATATTTAGAAATATCTATTATATACTTGTTATTCTTTTAAGCTAATAAAACAGACCTCCAAACTCTATGTGGTACCTAGGTAATGGTCAGTGCTTGTCCTAACAAAAACCTCTGGTCCAGACCACAGGAGACAGAGGAGACAGAAAATGTTCATAAACACCCAGGCAGGTCGAACAGAAAATCCGCAATCCGCTTGCCTTAGAAATGGATAATATGAGGTCATAAGTAAATTTTATGCTGTTAATTTTCAAATCTCTGCTGTGCCTATAAAGAGCAGTTATTAGCCTTATCAACTTCAAAGTTTCATGACAGTTTCTGCTACAGCCACACAAATGCACTTTATGAGCAAGCAACTAGAGCAATTTCCTTCAGGCTGCTTTGCATCTTCTGCTTCCCTGTTCATTTAATTTATTTTTAAATGAAAAGGAAACAGAGAAGATTTGTCCCTGCTAAAGGACAGCAGAGTGCAGAGGAGTCTGACTATTTTAAGAAGTAAAACGTGCCTGAAACATGGGTCCTCTGCCACTCAGTTATGCTACTTGCTCACCAAATATTCCAGAAATTAGCTTATTTCTGTACTGAACTGCAGCATGTGGTAGAATCTATCAAACTTGATGGTATGCAAACGCTGGGGTTAATTATCAGAGAAGTGTGAAAGTGGAGAAGGATTTTCTAAAGGTCTAGTCTCTTTCTTCAAAGCTTTAATTTCAACCATGCCAGTCTGAAGTTTACATAAAATCTAAATACATCTGAAAGACTTTATTCTGGAATAATTGGGATGTAATTTCAATCAGGGACTAAAAATTTAATAACTACTTTACAAAGGTAAAAGCAAAGCAATGAAGTCATTAGTGTTCTAGTCAGGCTTCCTAGAACGCATTAAGTTAAAAATCTTTTGAGAACTACTGAAAAGAAAGAATAGGGTGAGGTAAAAAAGATTAAGTAGCATCTCATTCTGAGAAAGAGGAGCTGATGCATCAGTGGATACTGGCAAGGTCTGTGTGCTACTATCTCAAATTCTCTGGAAGGGGAGCAGGGCACGTGATTACATGGCTTTGTGTTAAACTGGAAACCTCATCTTATTTTTCAGTCTTCAGATTTCACAGTATTGATCTCATTAAGCTAGTGTTTTCACCTTGTAATTGCAGTAAATGTAGTTGCTGTGCAAAAGCTGTGGATTAATGTTGCAAATGAATAATGAGTACTTAACAATTACTGTGAAACTACATTTAACTGTACCTCTAAACTGAATTGAGTGGTCAAATGCAGTAGTAACACAGTTGACTGAAGTGATAAAAACAGGTCCTTAAAAGTAAACACTGCAAGATTTTAAGCAGAAATCGAGAAACTATTGCAGCTTTTTCTAAAGGTAGAGAAGAAAAGATTTCACAGTCATCGAATCTTCTAATCAATTAAATAAAAAGGAAAACCAATAGGTTTTCCTAAGGTTTTCCTTTGCCTATAGGTCCAAGGACCTGACAGTCCTTCAATTTAGATTTTTCTTTGCAACTGCTGCCATCAAAATACAGCTGATGTGTTACTTTTATATATCAGATCAAGGACATGAGCTGAGTAACAAACAACAATTTGCCTGAGACAACAAAAAATTACAATCACTGAAGCAGTTATAAATAAATGAGACATAAGAACTTTTATATTTCATAAGAAATTTGCAACATTCTTCTATGCTTGCAATGCAGCACAAATTGAGCAATTTTCGAAAAGACTAAGCAAGAGACATCTTTTCTACTTAATGACAGGATCTAAGAAAGAAAACTATTAAAGCAAACTTCCAAATTGCTATAAATGTCAGACAAAAACAGAAAGCAAAGTGTCAAATGATCTTTGCCATTTGTTCAGACAAAAAAAAAAGAGAACCAAAATGAAAAACTCTTTGATCATAGATAATCTGAACCAATGTCCTACATGTGATCACAACTTTATTTTAATGTTGAATAAAGCATAAGAGCAGAAAATGGGGGAAGTTCAAATGTACACTTTGCTATCATAAATTTACAGCTGATTAACTGGAAGGGGAAGATTGAAATTTCAGCTTTTCAGTAACAGTCTGATGTCACTTCAAGCAAGATTGTGCCTCTATATTTGTCTCTGACTACCCTAATCTGTACATTTGCAGTGAACATAAGGAAGACTTTGATCAAAACACAACATGCATTTTACACAACAAGGAAGTCTACAGAGCAGCACTACATTTACAAAAGCAATTGAAGGTGGTTTCAAAGGGAGTTGACAGATTAGAGGATGATGACACTGCTGCTGCAGTCTCGATGGAAATCTGGCTTGATCTAATTAACAACTACGAATTAGAACCACAAGACGATAATTCAAACATGATTTAAAGAAGTTATATTACCTTTTTAATAGTGTAGTGACGAAGCCTTTCCCTTACTGATCACAAAACAAGCCACAGGTTCAACACAAAACAAGAAATAAAAGACCTGATACTCTCAATTTACCTCCAGCATTCGAAATTGAAGTCTGAGATCCAGCCCAAATATATGACTACAGAAGTAGAAAACATCTGCATATTCACATAAAAATGATAAAAAATAGTAAGAGCCCCACTCATGAAACTCAAGTGAATTGGTAAATCAAAAAGGAAGACTAATTTTAAGAGGTGACTATGTTACTAAGTGTTACCATGTTTGAACAGAACAGAAGAAATGGAGCACAGAAGGCAGGACAACTTGCGTGTTTCATTTGACACATCTGTGTACATGCACCAGAAAGCTTCCAGGTTATTCCCATCCCCTCTTTGTTCAGATTCCTCACCCTAGGAAAAAGATACTGGGAGGAAAACTTCCAACCAATCCCGAACTCATTCAGGCTTTTAGTTTAAGCCAGTAGTAATGCCAGTGACTGATTTGTGCTGACATTCCCACAACTGTCAGCAGTAGGTGACTGCTGCCTGTACACGGCCTTTAGCACAGGGCTTTCTGTGAATCTAAGCTCTCATGCACCTTTTGTAATAAAAATACTTTTATTGGCAGTTGGGGATGTGATTTAGAGGTGGAATTGGGAGCACCAGACTAATGGCTGGATTCAAGGATCTTAAGAACAATCTAAATGATTTTATGATTCTTGGTTGGTTCTTCTGTCTTCTCTGAATGTCAAGAGCTGTCACTAACTTGTGCTCATATGCACATGTATGCTTGTACACACATGTATAATGACATATAATCATCCTGGCATGTAATCATTCTGACATTTTCCATTGAAGGGAACTACTCTTAGGAACTACGGCAGAGATTTAATGCATTTACTGAAAAATACAGCAGCCATTTGGAAACATTCTCAGGGCTGTTTGACCCCTTGAAAGACAAGGAGATGGGGAATCTCCAAATAACTGAATTGTTTCATTCTCCTTGAAGTTATCTTTCTGCTTTTTAATGTTTGTTTACATAATTAAAAAAACCCCAAAACCTCTAATTGCAACTGGTAGTTTTAATTTCCTTTAAATATTATTAGATAGAAACAATACTACCTTAATAGCAAAGTGGCAATTACAACTCAGCATTTCTTGCAGTATATACCTCTCTCTGTATTAATGCAGGTACTTTTCCTCTTTAGTCCTCGCCACGATACGTATATTTTTACCTTTGTGTCATAATTTTGTAGGCGTCTGGAAGGAAGCATTCTGTGTTCTCCATCTGGAAAGGGTCAGCATCACAGATCTTGTCGTCTGTGCGTCCATAGTTGGCACTTTCTATCATGATAACATCGCTGCCTGGACACCGCAGGTCGATGGAGTAGCCTTCGCAGGAGAGCTCCCTCCTCACCAAACCAAATGGTAGTGCTGCTCGGCTGAAACCTTGGGAAAAAACACAAGGACAAGATGGGGTTCAGCCTAAAGGGTACATTGAACTGGACTACTCTTTTTCAGTCACATAAGCACTAACTCTCGTGTGCTAAAGGAAGTGCACCTTTACACAGCTTGACCTGGTACCATGTTAGGAGAGGCATCTTTGATGAACTGTCACATCCCTACACCATGACTGCTGTGTCCTTAATCTGGGAAAAGAGGAAATGCCTTTTCGCTGCTTCTAATCCTGGGCAGGGCAGACAGTGGTGCCTGTCTGCATGGCTACACTGCACGTTCCAGTTTCCACTTCTTTTCTCTCTGCTTCTGTCTGCACTCCTTGGGCACAATCAGACAGGCTGTGTCTGGAAGCAGGAAGCAGCAGAGCAGGCAGGATTTGCAGAAGTGATTTTAAAAAAGAAAACAATACAACCACAAAAAAGCCCAAAGCCATAGTTCCAACTTCCAACTTCATTAGTCCTTTTTACTTTGTGTCTCCCTTTCACCAGGAAGAGCTGGTTACTTTTGCTTAGCTGTTTTGTGACCTCAGCATGGACATGATCCAATATACATGCTGACACTTCACCTAATTGAACTCCAGTGCTCCTCACTGTGTCTTTTACATGAATTTAACTACATATAGATAGGATTTTGAAACAAATACAGAAATTATCAGTACCACAAATCGCAGATGTGTACTGCATATAATCTCCCCATCTCTCACAGAAATGACATGTTTCACAGAACTTTATTTTTTAATATGTTTTTTCTGTGTAATAGGACTCCTAAAAATAACTTCTCCAATTAAGCAGCATAAAATACTTTTGAAACAAAACAAGGTTCAGTTATTCATCCAGATGTTTAGTCTTTTAGAGACATTTCTTAATGCAAAAGAATATATTACAACAGAATAAAACTATCTGTATACTACAGTTTCTTGTACACAGTTACTGATGGATTATTATTAAACAGTATTTCTGTTTCTTACAAAATTGTGTGACTTTTGGAAGACAAGCTGGATAATATGGCAGTGTTAAAAACCTATTTCTTTAAAATAGTAAATCCTAAATTTTCAGGAGAATTTCCTATTTTTGAAAAACGTTTTCATAATACAGTAACACAAGGCCATTAATATTTCTCTGCAGGCTGTTGGAGACCAGTTGTGACAGCAAAGAGAAATAGTTGCTAAGTATGGAAAGTTGGAGCTCTGTGGTTTTCTGAAAGCAAAGAAAATAAACTTTTCCTAAAAAGTATGATGCATTAGAAGAAGCAAGGAAGCAAGTACCTAAAAAAAATCAAGAACAACTTGAGATAACCCCTTGATAGTAAATTTTCCCATGAACCAGAGGCCCTCACTTTTTTCTATTGAATTCTGTAGATTAAAAACTCCTACTATATGCAGATGATTATCTGTTAAGAAAGCAAAAGTTTTTTATAATGATCACACAAGCGTAAGGATGTGGCTCCCTAGCAGCCAGAGCCCATCTTCCTATCCACCCCTCCTCTACCTGGACATCCCAGGCTTCCACTTGCACCAGCACCAGTTTTTGTATAACCTGTGTAATGAACTTAGGCCAGGGGCTGGTCTGACCCTCACCTCCCTCTGCTGCAGGCACCTGAGGAGGTCCCAGAGGACCAGGACTGGGCATGAACTTGCCCAGCCACAAGGAGAACAGTTGGTCAAAGCCCAGTGACCAGGTCTGCCTTTATATTTTGTGGAACCATATCCTACAGGAAACCAGTACTGTTACTCTGCCAGTATGTTTCAGTATTTGTTAATAAGGGAAGGAGCCACAGTGCTGTGGAAAGCATCAAGTTCCATCTCAGATTCACTCCTGGCCCTGAGTTTAGCTGCACATACCATGAGCAATAATAAACACTATTATTACAGGCTTGCTGAGGTGTCATAGGCTGAAAGCTGCAGAGCTAAACCATGAATCCATCACATGTTCCTCCCATGCAGCAAATGAATACAATGAAGACAGAAGTCACTCACAGCTCAGTGAGGGCGTAAAACAGGCACAGGGAGGGCTACATGCAGAGTCCCTACCACATGTGAAAACAGCAACTCCTTTGATTAATTATCCTCACAACAGCCATGGTGGGACCAAATATAATGCTGCTAGTCACTGCCATTGCTGCATGCTACCACTCCTGTAAAATCCAATGCCATCCCCAGGAAGCTCACCCCTCCATCTGGCAGCAATGGTGCCTCTATCTCCTGCACTCCGCAGGGATTCCGTGGCCTGCAGCACTACCACGGCCTGGCTGGGGGAGCCAACCCCTCCCAAACTTTTTGAATTTCCATCAGCAAGAAGAGGAATAGCACCTACAGCTGTCCAAAGAGGTGTTTGCACCAGGACAGGAGGGAAGGAGCATGAGGTACAGCTGCTGAGGTGTCACAGGTTTCATGCGCAGCAGCAGCTCAGGATAATTATGGGGCCAGGGCTGACAAACCCACACACAGCACCGACCCTTACTGTGGATGCTGCAGCACAGGCTCCACTTCTGCTAGGAAATACTCTGAATTCAAACACAAGACCTCGGCAGTTTTGCTACAGAGAAATCAGCAGCCTGCAAATCTTACTTCATCATTTATGGCAACTGCTATAATGACTACGAATGTGTTTTATCCTGCAGTTTTTCCCCCATAGGCATCCGCAAGAAGTTCTGTATTAGGACAAACATTAAAAATATTAGAGTAAGGTTAGAGCACTTTGCAGGCAACAGAGGACACACCTGAGATTGCAATGTAGGTGTTTTCTGCTGCAAAAGCAGCAAGCAATAAAACAAAACAATGCAGCGTGCATTAGGTGGGAATGCTGCTCTAAGGAATCACTATGGTGCAGAAAGAATTTTAACTAAATAAAATAAATAAATTCAAAGTCCACTAGCAGAGCTGCTATGATCTTTATGCTGAAGCTCTTTTTGTAATTTTTTCCTATCACCAAAGAAAAAATAAGTGTATCAACAAGCAAAGTGTAATTCAATCCATCTTGCAATCCTGACAATCGAAGAAAGAACTTGTGGGAGGCCCTGTAAGCGAAAAATCAATATTGCAGCTTTGTGCCGTGCAAATGTGAATACTGCCAAATAGCAGTGCTTAGGGTAAAATGAACTGTTTTGCTCCATTTTCTCCTCTCTGAACAAATGATTTTGAAACTACAGCTTTTTTTTGGAGCTATAAAATGTGGAGCAATAACTCCCTATGCTTTAGGCAAGTGATTGGAATAAATGCCTCTTGGCAACAGGTGCAATGACTTAGGACTGAAATTCATTTACATTCAGGAGATAATTCCTGATAAACAGATGCACTGCCACGGGATGGAAGTGTGAACAACCGGCATCTGAATGCTTCAGCATCATTCCAGAGTTTTTTAGACATAAGTATGTGGCTCTGTCAATAATTACTCTTGTCACCAGAAACTTTCCATCTCTGATGCAATTCCGCATGAGTATTCCCAATACTGTATTTTCTTAACCAACCTGCTGCTTGTTTTACCACACCTCGAACAAACCTATTTTGTTTGGCTGTCCTCCGGCAGCTGAAATCAACATTCCTCCTCTTCCTGCTAATTGCTTCGAGGCAAACTGTGCCCTGGATGACACCTCTCCTGCTGTCTGCCACCCAAAATGCTCCCAACTGCAAAGGCCTTTCTGGTGCCTGGGCTGGGACTTGCTGCACAACCTAAACATTAACTCAAATAAGCATCTATTACCTAACACAACATATGCTGTCTCTGATTCACTCATGCTTGTGTATATTAATCAGTGTTGTATGCCAATTTTTAAATTTACTTTTTTTTTTTTTTAATGGAAGATTAACACCTAATGAGAAAAAAAAAAAAATTGTTTCTGTCCTGCTGACCATTTTTATTGTGGAAAAGCTTCCTGGCAAACATATGCTTCCTGCACATTTCATCTGCTCACAAATTAGTTGAGTGCAGGCTCTTTATTGAAAGGAGAAAATAAACTGCTTTTGTGAAATCGTATTTTAAAGGAAGAAACGTAGATGGGATGTTTAGTGGCAATATACATTCTTTAATGCTTTGTTGATCAATCCATATAGAAAGACAAACTGAAAGGAAGAATCACAATCAAAATCTCTCCTCTGACACTTTAGTCTATGAAATGAAAAGTACAAGTCCTATGAAAGAACTGTAACTCAGAATCATGGTTTGGAAATGTGGGAAATTCAGATTTGGCTAAAAAAAATTAACTGAAGTTTGCAAAGCCTTATTTACCATTCCCCTGTCTTGGTTCCTTCAGAGAAAATATTTGTCTTTACAAAGATAACCTAAATTTGTCAAAGCGCAAAGAAAAGTTAATAATTCACAGCATCCTGCCCACTAGCATACCATCTTTTTGAGTTGTCAATAATAAGAGAGTGTGCTAAGTTTGGTAGATAAAAGCAAAAAGGCACCACCACATTTGAATGTTCACCGAATACAGAGGAAAAACAGTGGAATGTAAACAGGCTAACATCAGTACTCGACATCAGAAGCAAGGAACCTTTGATTAAAACTTAAAGCACCGAGAAAGTCAACATGGAAGTATAAAATTATTTCAAGGAATGAAGATACTGGAAGAACTAAGAATCCAAAACAAATCTCTGCAGAAATAAATATATATGTCTCTGTGGGCAAGGAAATATTGCTTCTTGTGTTATTTGGCTGTAACAGAGCGGTCTTTTGAAATGAGCACATCTTTTCAAACAGAATGTTTATAGTTGTCTCTTTCACAATCTCTTTTATTTTACCATATCATGCAACATGGTGATTTAAGTTCTACACAAGATGAAGTGATGTGTCCTGGGCAGCATTTCAATAATATATGTTTAACAAATGCAAAGCCCAATGAAAACTGTGCTGAGAATCCTCTCCCTCTCCACTGAAGTGCATACATGCACACATGGGAGGGTGCACGAAGACAGCTGAACACACTTTGCCATCTGAAAATCATGCAAATGCTCAACATGGGCGCCTCAAAGCTTTTGTAATTCCTCAGACAAGTCTCAGCATCCTGCAGTTTCTAAAGAATCCCACGAACTCTGTCAAGGGAGACTTTTCTCCTCGTCTCTCAGCACTGTATCTATTTCACACAGGCAAGCATGTTATTTTGTTAAACAGCTTTTAAATTATCCAGTCCTGGTCAACAGAACGCTACCAACTACAAAAGACAGAGGCAATTTAAATGACAACTGTGCTTTCTCATTCTATCTTTGAAGGAAAAAGTTATTCTGGCAAGCATGTCTATTAAAAGATTACATTGGCACAGTAAGAGCTTCTGACAGTGCACAGAGGTCTGGAGTTCACAGCACTCGGCTCCTCTTTCAGGGAAACCCAGCAGCCCTGCACAGCCAGCCTGAGCTGCAGCCCAGCACACAAAACCCCACTGTTCAGTCAGGGTCAAATCAGGCAGGAAGTGATCATTTCAAAAATATCCTCCTACAGCTGGATTCTCTACCATTTTATGTATATACTCCTTCTTGTCACTTAAAATGCTGAATGGAGCAGACATTGGGAGAAAAGAGATTTTTTAGTAAAGGCAGCAATTTTCTAGCAAGAGATCTCCCTCATTTTTAAAAACTGATTCATAAAAATGGGATTATCTCAAAACAAGGTACATGAAAGTATCACATTATTTGAACTTTAACAAAGAGGCACAGAGTCCTAAGAAACAGACCTGACCATTTAAATTACACTGAAGCCAGGCAACTTCTTCACTGAATAAATGAGGTGTGAGGGGAGATTCTTAACACTGGTTTTTAGAATTCTGCTTCTCAGACATTTCATATTTCAATTACGTAACTAAAATCTGGAAACCTGTCTCTTACAAAATGGAAATATGAATTCCTATAAAAGCTTTTAGAAATATTAAGTAACTAGTGATGGCTTTTTATAGTATTATTTTACATTTTATTTGAACAAGATTTAGCCTTTTAAAAATTAAAATTTTAAAAATCTTTGACAAGATTTAATGTTTTTCAAGATTCAGTGTGAGCAGCAAAATTAAAACTGCATGTAATTTTCTGTAATTACATACTTAATATTCAGTATACATAAACATAAAGTACCTATGTCTGCTTAATTAAATTCAGGAGAGAAGCCAGAGTTACACCCTCTGACTCACACCAGGATGGGTCCTGCCTTCCAGGTTCACTGAAACTTATTACAATTTTCCTTCTATGTTTTCAGTCTCCATGCAATTCTCAAATATAACCCTGTGAGGCTCTCTTCAGCCAAAAAGAGTCAGGGTTTACCTACTTTCTGCACCTGGTTAAATGATTCAGCAAAACCTAAAGTGAGCAGCAGAATCTCAGCCTTTTAATCTAACAGCGTCAATCCTTCCTGTACACTGCTGGCATGGATCTCATTTAAATTCTCCTAAACAGCTCTCACTCCTCATTCAGAAGGGCAAGAATGTGTCTCTCTGAGTCAGCAGAATTAAAGGGGATTTTTTTCATTGTGTTTTTGTTAGGGTTTGGGTGTGTGTGGGAAGTGTGTGTGCACTTTAATAGCAGCAGAGAACACAGGACAGGGATGAGTGCTACACTGACAGACCTGTAGACCACAGTCCTTCAGTCACCTGGAACAAGAGCAGCCAGGCAGCGGCCAAGCACACATCCCCACATTAGCCCAATACGTCTCGACCCTATTTTGAAGGAATCGCCACTAGGGGAAAAGAGACAGTTTGGTCTTCATGCCCATTTAATCCTTCACCTGCCTGCTGAGGCTGCCATTAGAGTGCTAATTAATGCTAAACTGTGAAAATGGGCTTCTGCACTTTGAATCCAGCCACACTGAAACTGGAGAGAAACCACTAATTCCTTTAATGAAAGTCACCAAACCAGAGCCAGGTTCCTGGCAGCATTTTAGCAATGCCTACATATGGCAGATGGAAACCATGTGATCTAAACATGAAAGTCTAAATATCTAATAGAAAAATACGGGTTCTTCCGTTCTCACTTAGCACCACATTTTCTTCTTATATGCATGCACCTTTCCCAGCCCTTTCAGTGGAGCTGTATACATGAGAGCAAAACTTTGCCCCCTTGATCTAAAATTATCCCAGTTTAAAACAGTATTCATCTGTCAATGATATTTCTTTTCTTTTGCCAGCCAGATGTCTGCTCTCAGGCTGCAAGAATCTCCTTCCTTTTTTCCTTCACATCATACACACTTGATCTTCTGCCAGCTCACAAAAAGCACTCTACCCTTTTCTTTCTTGCCATTAAATACATTGCATCTTCAAAATTTCTCAAGGCAAGTAAGTCCCATGGTCTTTGTAAACCCGCCCTCCTCAAGGTTATCTCCAGTTTACCTACTGTGAACTCTCTGAGCACAGCACCTGTCAGGAAGGAGAAGCTTCTGAATCAGAAACAACCTCTTAAAAAGGGAGGTAAGACACACAAAGGCTGATGTGTCAGAAATGTTGTGTCAACAGGATTTCCCGTTGAATTATTTCCTCTGCACAGGATACTGGTAGCAGAATAAAAATAAATATTCTTTTATTTTCTATAAAAGTGTACCCTGACAACAACTTGTATTTGCAGTTATCACAATCATTTTTTGATTGGAAACCATGTGTTAAGGAGGAGCAGAGGAAGAGGAAGAAAGGGGAATTTCCATTATCGGTATTCAGAGTGGCCAGCTGACAAAAGAACTATTTTCTTCCCATCGTTAAGAAACCTAAAGCTTTAGGTTTTACCTCAGAAGCTGGAAGAATCCATGCAGAGATGTATCATTTCCTTGGGAATAAGTGCATTGGTGAAAGCCAAATCATCCCAGCAGGTGACATGCTGGGTGCCAATAATAACCCTTAGTGTCCTGTGTATATTGCCTTCTTAGCAGACTATTCCCTAACCTATGTAAGAAAGTAAAGCATTTAATCTCACTAAAATGCCTGATAATTCTGGCTCATTTTAAATGAGATATTATTCTACAATAAGGTATTATTGCCAGAGTTTAAAATACCAAATACAGCCCTAGTGCTAAAACAATCATAGATTTAATTATATTGTACAATTTCTACCACATGGCAGTATTTGAGATCACAACTGCAAACTTAAAAATGGGGCATTTTCTTGTTTACAAACAGAATTATATATACATTAGAATGGAATCAAGAAACAATATCAGAGTTCATATACTCTCTTTTGTTTCAGTAAAATGATGGGGTGGAGTCAACTGTCACAGTATAATTTATGGTGGAAAATTTATGTGGTTAATTTTAATGATGGCAAGCTGCTTAAAGAGGAGTGCTTATGAGCATGCAAATAGTACAGCAACCCCTTCTCATAAGTATAGCTTCAGAAACATTTCAGAGAACACAGGGGTAGAAAGTAGAACCCTTGGAAACATAAAGGCAGGGATCCTGCAGATGAAACCAAAATATACAGTCATACCTTTTGAAAACAAGAAGAGCCAAGTGATGAATGTACTTTAAGGTAAATGTACCGTCACTTTAAATGTTCCCATAAATAGATATGAGACAAGAGTAGCATGCAATCTTGGAAAATACCTGTCAGAGTGAAAGGCTTTCCTCCTGACCTTACCTTCTATGAAATATTTGTGGATTTTTGAAATACTATTATAGAGAGGAGAGGGATGTACCACACAGCTTTTACAATATACTAAAGATTCTGGCACATTCTGTGAATTGTGAAATAATTCCACATACATACTTAAGAGCATCTTCTGAACAATAAATTGCATGAAGAAAGGAAAACTATTTCATTTTTTGTAAACAGCAAGATAATTAAAAAGCTCCTAAGGAATATATGCAGTTCTGACATGCTCCCTGGGCAGAACAGAGTTAAGAATGGCAACACAAGTACCATTTCCAGAGTAAATAAAGGAAATAGGCACCTTTTCCACCCTGTCAAACTGCTGTTAATCACCTGTAAAGGAACTGCGTATCCATATGCCTCATTGCAAAGATGAAAGACAAGGGAGATAAAGACACAGGATAATTAAATTCCACCTGGACTCAAATTCAGGGCTTCTGAGTTCGAATTCTGGCTTTCAGACCTGGAATTTGTGTGTCTTCCTCACCAACCGTCACAGTGTGTATGGCAAGAATGTTCTTAGCTTTTAGAGAAACAGCTAATGAAGGTTCAAATGAAATAAATGAAAAATCAGGATCCCTGAAATCTCTAAGACAGAAACTAAGCAATTTTCCACAATCATGTGTAAGAGTTCCATATTTAATACTATTTATATCAGAGGATAGCACAAGGGATGAACAGACACTGTAGCACAACACAAAAAGGCAAACTTTGCATTTGCTGATTACTTCAATTTAGAAGCACACATCTAATACCTGAAAGATTGTGTTTCCAAAGCTCTGCATTGATCTTAATATAACCCATAATGAAGGCAAGGGCTAGGAAAGCTCTGCACCACAGCCAGGAAAAAAATCACTTTTAGGTGCTCAAATATAAACTCAAAACCAGCAAGATAGAAGTGCTGCACTATTACTACAGATGCAGAATGTAATTTCCTCAGTAATTAATCTGCATGGTGCTTTACTGTCCCACGTCAGAGTTTTCTTTTTAAAAAACCTTTCCCCACATATTTAAAGCAAGTATCTCAGGAGACAGCTGTGACGTATAGAAGATCTGATTGCTCCACTTTTTTTCCACACCACCTAAGCCGACGCTTTCCATAGGAAAGCGCGGCATTCCCCTGTTCCATTACCGAGGTGTACAAACAGGCAGCCGGTCAGAGGGGAGGGCTCCAGAGCTCCCTGCGGGTCCCAGCCCTGCCCGCAGCCAGGGCACACCTGTCCTCACTGCTGCTGCTTTCTGCGGCCCTGAGCGCTCCTCATCAAGGTAATTTCCATATCGAGCTCAGAGCATGATCAAAGCGGCCATTATGGCAGCGTAATTGAGGAGGGAGTTGTCAATCTGCTGGGGATGCCAAGGAGGGAAGGAGAAGGTTAGGGGTGTCCAAAGGTGGCAGGAATGAGCAGGTGTTAGGGTAACTATTTAAATTAGGCATCCTGACACAATCATTTATGACAGAGGCTTTAGAGTCCCTGGAAGGCACTAACGCTGAATATCGTATCTATTCTACTCAGTAAGCAAATAGCATTTCTTTGGTCCAAACAGTGACTTTAGTAAGTCTGCAGTACTGCAAAGTGAGCTACATTTAATTAAACTATTCTCTGCAGTTTATACAATACCATAGTACTACTGCAGTGCCTTTTCTATCTCTGCCACTGCTGAATTTGACCACCAAATCCTTACTGGGATTCAGCAATGTGGCCCACGTTATCTTTAAATATACAATACAGGAAGTGTTTGAGTTCCAAAACCAAAAAGAACCTTATTTTCCACAATGGTTTTCACAGACACAAGCCTCTGGAAGATTACAAGGACACTTTATGGATCAAATGCAAAATACAGAAATAGTATTATCTCCCACTGAATTGCTGTCGTCTCTGAAGGATGTGTTGAGATCCAGCATTGTACAACTCTTCATAGTAGCAATTTTGTAATATTTTATCTACTTGAAAATAATAGGGAATTTTAGGTAAGCAGAATCTTAATTACCTCAATTAAGTTCTCATCCTGCGTCACTAATATCATTGGGAGCTTTGTCATTAACCTCAATGAGTGCAGGACAGATTCTTTAGAATTTAACCTGGATACTCAATATTCTTGTTCTAATGAAAAATGCATTAATGAGCTTCATTAGACTACTCAATTTTAAAGAAGCATCTTCCCTCAGCAGCCAGCCTCCCTCAACAGCCTCATGGGGCACTGCTGCATGAGTCAGCCAAAACTTGAAACAAAGAGTGTTTGGGCCACTGTAAGTCTTTTTATTGACTCAATGAGCTTCACGTTCAGCCCATCATGGGAAGAGCAACACCTGTTGACTGACTTCAGGAACTCCCTGAGGTGGAGATGTTAAAACGTGTATACACTTTTGAAATTAAAACTGGAGTGTTAACAGCTGAATGACTGTATGCAGTGAAATAAACACAATTCAAACAAGAATTCCTCCCTATAATTAAAAAATGACACAAGTTTTCTACATAGTCTGCAGAGAAGGTACTCAATGCATTTCATACAGTACCTTTTTTCCAGTCATCTACTGGGACACATTATGGGAAAACCAGTGATCTTCTGTGACCTTCATTTCATTTTATTAAATGCAGCAGACTCCTCATGCTGAATATGAAATAAAAAATATGCAACCCAGGAAAGTACTTTGAGCAAAAATGCCCTTTGGAGGACCCAGTTTCAATCTTGATGTATAATGATACAAACTTGCCAGTGACATTTGAATAAAAATCTCTATTATTTATCTTATTGTGTTCAGACTTCTATTCTGAATTACTAAATTTAGAGCGGACACTGAAGATCACAATTCAGTCAATGCTTTATAAACATGGGAAATACATATTTGAAAAGTAAGAACAGACTAGCTGTACTCCCCAACAGTAGTAGCCACAATTTAGGGGATATTTTCCTTTTCAAATAGC
This sequence comes from Hylia prasina, assembly GCA_013397195.1. Taxonomy (NCBI): domain Eukaryota; kingdom Metazoa; phylum Chordata; class Aves; order Passeriformes; family Sylviidae; genus Hylia; species Hylia prasina. The sequence goes on from VYXD01014173.1 coordinate 1,262,392, forward strand.
TATCCAACTGGTAGTAGTAAAAAGCTCCCAAGTATCAAAATAGACTCTTTGTTTGCACAACAGTGGCTGATGTATTGCTAATAAAGCCTTCAAGGAGAAAATAATGTGAATTGCCCGAGCAAGGGAAACTGACACTTGCAGATATTTTATCTTTCCCATAGCTCTAAGGACAATTGAAAAGTATCACTTGTTGCAGTCCCTTGGAAAACTGGGTGGGGGAAGAAGGTTAGGAGGTCTAGCATTCCTGCTAGTAACTGCAGATGAACAAGTCACCACCCAACACAACATCCACTGAATTTCAGTCATCTGCTGTCTGAGCAACCTGCCCAACATTCCAAATGCCAAACACAGAGCCTAATTTGTAGCTGGTTTAGAGCCACATCTCTGTGGGATAGGTGTAGCTGGTCATAGCGATAATGTGGGGGTATTCAAATTCGGAAGGGAGGGGACTTATGGAAATCCTGCTCCCTAATTAAATCAGAGAATGAGAGTTTGAAGTGGTAAATAATAAATCACAAAGAATCCTCAATCTGGTTGTCAAGGAAACCAGTATGCCTCTGCCATAATTGCTGTGAGCCCAATCTTGCCCTTTTTGACATCAAGCCTTATCATGCATTCTGGGCAGAGACTGAGAAAGTGGCTTTTCTATTCCTCTCAGGCAGGAGCTCGGGCTCGCCGGAGCGCGGCCGCACACGGCGGCTCCCGGCACCATCCGTCCCCGCCGGCAGATGGGGATGGGCCAGTGAGCTCCAGCACAGCCCCACCAACTCCTCACTGAGAAATGGGGCAGCCAGCTTCACCCTGGCAATGCAAGGCCACAGCAGCTGTGAAGGAATTCCTAATTTACTGGCGCTAACATCTTCAGACTGGTTATCACAGCCGGTCACAAGTCCTGCGTATTTCCAGTTCCCCTGTGCTCCTACTCCCTTAAGCACTTCTGGAAGCAGGAGTCAGCCATTCATTTCGCTCATGGACATGTGAGATGCTTATGAAAGAGATGAAGAGGGAAAGGGAAGTACAAGACAAATATGCTTTCAAAAGCACAACAAAATAGATTAAAAATTGACTCCATGCCAAGTCATTCAGATAGCTCAATGCATCATTGTCTTTTTCCTCTGCAACGATAATTACCTTCTATAAACATATCCAAACTTGTTTTTTCCTTCTGTTTCTGGTGTAATCACACATGGCCACTGGACACGCACCAGACTTTGAGCATAAGCAATTCTCAGTGCTTCAACATCAGGAAGGCCAAAAAAGGAGGATAGCTATATTAGTGCGTCTATCTCATCCTTCAAGAAATCCTGAAGCAGATTTTAGAGGAAGTATCTTCAAAGTAAGGAAATAGGAGGAACAACGGGCGAGTACATTATGTTCTCAGCTGACTTTAAGGAAAAGAAAATCTAGAGACACAGGGAAGAATGAAAAAATCCATAAAAACTCCCTTTAAGAACTACAGAGAGAAAAATCTACCAGAAAAATTTCCTGACGATTCTTCTTTGAATCTTCTGCAACTAGTTGACTGGTTCCTTGCATTTTTACCAATGGATAAATCTTCTTTCCATTTCTAATCTATTCCAGGCAACAACCACTAAAACCATTTCCTTTAATAATAATATATTTTTATAAATTTTATGTTAGCAAAACATGTTAAAAGTAATTAGTCTGATACACCCTTGTGATTTTAATCCTTTGGTGTACACCATTCTAATGATCTTTGTTTCTTTCAGTATGTAAAGAATGTAAAAGATTCAGCTCAGGATCCAGGTTTCAATGGGACACTGGGGATACTCACTGTCTGATTCCAAAACTTTATCTTGACACCACATTAGGGTAAATGTAATTTACTGATTTTTTTTTATCCATTACTCAAAAGGGTGTATTAACAGCACTTTCCTCTCTCTGTTCAGCTACTACTCAGCGACAGCTATTTAATTTTATTGACTCTAGCAACTGGCATCTTTTTTTTGTTGAGTGAGTAGATAAACCAAACATCTCAGCAAAACTCTGGTGTGACACAGTTTTTCTGCTGTAATATTCAAATATTCAAAGATTAACTAAGGACATTGGTAAAATCCTTTGTTCAACAGATCTGTAGACATGCAATGCATGAAAAGCAACAAATGTTTGTTCCACAGCAGGATCAATCAACGCAAAATAAACTCTCCTCCAAACCCAATCCAAATCCCTTCCATATTCTTCTTCCAATGAAATATAATGCTGGTGTTGGGTAGCTAAGAGAGCTTGAACTCAACTTTGACCTTTATTCCAAAACAATTCATAGTTGCAGAGCATCATGAGGTAATTCAGACTGAAGTGGATTCTTGCCTCTTATATGCTCAAAATAGTCTTTAATCCAAATGCTTCTTACAGCTATAAAACTTCAATCACATATAGGAAGAATTATTCCTACATAATTTAAAAGCTGAGGCCCCTCTAGTTGTCATCCCTGTTAAAAAGGTACAATTATGGATTAGTTACAACCAATTACAATAATGCACATTACTCTCTGTATGACTGTATATGCCTCTAAAACTTGATTGCCTTACCAGAAAAAAAAGATAATAAAAGTTTCCAACAGAAAAGATAACATGAAAGCAAATGATTGAGCCATTTGACTATAAATACATTCATTTGCAAAATACACGTGTACATCCATCAGAAAAAAAAAAAGGCCTTTAGCTGATTTACAGATAATTTACTATGTCACACTCTTACCACTATTTTATTCTTATTTGAAAAATTTGTCTGGATTCCTGAGCACAGTGACAGGAACCAGTTTATTTTTATGTCTCTTGCTAAATTTCAGTGATCTTGAACCTTTAGGGCTAAACATCTCTGTGACAATCTGTTTTTATCATCCAAGAGTTTCACATACTTCAAGATTTAAAGAACGGTGTCACTGGCTTTTCCAGTGACACATCATGCTGGAGAAGGAGTTCAATATTACCCAGGACCTGCTCCATCATAATCCACTGTGAAAAAAATACCTCTGTCTCTTCTGTTGGTAGGAAGCCATAATAAGCTGATATTTCTCCTCTGAACAATCTTCCAGGTGGTCAATTTGATTTGTCAATTCTTTAGAATTTTTATATCCTCTGAGCAGTATCTATCCACTATCTTTTGTCTTCACCTTTTTGCTTAGACTCCTGCAATTTTGAACAAAAGCCTTCAAACCTCTTATTCTCTATAACACTAAACTCTGGACTTCAATAGGCTTTGCTATTATGTGGGGAGTTTCTGCAGAGCATTATTGGTTCTTCAACTGAAACCAACCTGCTACTCACACCGTAAGAGCTGAAACAGGGGACAACAGGTTTGTGCTGCAGCTGTGGGAGCCAAGGGCACCCCACCTCTCTCTGTCTGTGCCAGCCTGTGCTGGGCAGCAGAGGGATGCTGCTCCTGTGCTTCTGCAAACTTCAGCTCCGTGTCTGGGCTTCAAACTGCTCAGGAGCTGTGCTGCAGGGCAGCGCCGAGCTGAGCACTGCCTGCTTTAGGAGCTTGGGCGTGGTCCCACTAAGCTGTAGATAAGCAGTTTCTGAACAATTCTGAACTCAAATGCAATATTAATGTGTCCCTGTATAGTATCATGCTGAAACATCCACAACTGTCTCCTGCTGTAGTTATGAAAAATGGTTATTAATTGTAATTGGCCTAAGCTACTTTTAGAGAAATTCTATCTTCAGGCTTCATCACCTATTTAAACACCCTCTTTTTGCCATTAACACAGACATTCCTCTATGAAGAATTACAGGCAATGCATTCTGCAGTTTCTCACAGAATTCCAACTATATTAAGCAAAAAGGCCTGGAACCAAAACAGAAATAAAAAATTAAAGGCACTCTGAAACAAACTAGTTGTGATGCTTATTTATAGGCAACTTATTTATAGGCCTCTTTCTGGGAGAGAAAGACGAGACTGAAACTCCAAAACAGCTAACCATAGTCCCTTTTGTGAAAATTCAAAAACTTTAACTCGAGGGAAAATCTCTGTGTGCAGGACAATGTTCCACTGACTCTTTTCTTTCTTTCTCTGGTCCTGGTCCTTCTCCTTCCAGGTTCCTGATAGGATTAGATACAGTTCACAATCCACAGTTCGAAACAAAAATTGTCTTGGTATCAAATTCAATATAAAAATATCCTAGCTGCATGGGACTGATAATTTTAAAGGCTACTACGGCTAATGATTTTGAAAGACAAAGCATTTTTCATTGTCATGACAATCCTACAGACTTATAAAATTACAAGTTCTCTTTTAGGCGCTTCCTGTTAGCCTTTGGACACTAACTCTGTAACAGCCACAGGTGATGGCATATCAGAAGACAAAACAAGGGTTTTCTCACCTCAGTAGCTAGTGAGAAGCTTTAGGAGGGCTTTCCCATCATCTTTTCTTCACCTGCACAGCAATAAACCAGCCAGTGGAGCAGACAAAGGAGCTAAATTTGTGCAAGCCTTGCTCAGTAGGGCTGCAGGAACTAGGACACTGAAGAACATCAGAGTGGAGGCAGTTTTACCACGAAAAAACAAATTTGCCACTAATATGGAATAAGTGACAGTTTGGCGTCTAAAACTTGATCAGTTCTGAAGGTCTGTGCTTTATGAAAAGTAACCACAAAGACATCAGCAAAATAATTCAATGAACTGGAACCTGTAGCTTCCTTTTTTTTTTCTGAAAATACCACATATTTTTCTTAGGCTTACCAACAGTTTGAACAAGTAGCCTTAGAAAGGAGTGATTCAGTAAACAAATAAACAAAAAATTAACTTGTGAATTATAAGTACTTGAAATAAAATCTGCTGTGCCCACAATTCATATTAACATGGTAAGCTCCTACAGAATGCCTTTTCAAGGAAAGAAATATATTCCTTGTGTGTTCAAGTATAGAGCCATAAACCATATGAGACCCTATTTATTTCAAATTTCCCATGATGCCATTTACTCCAGCTTTTAACCTTTTATGTGACATTGAGCTATTTTACAATCATAAAATAGTAGGAAAAAACGACCTGTTAATTTGAAAGGGACACATTACAACATCTCTCCCCGGCACTATAATATTTTAATTTCTTTTTTCCAAGGCAAACCAGTTGGAAAGTGACCATCTGCTAGTCTCTTAGCACTGTTCAAGCAAAGCAATGCACAAAATGTCCTCCTTTCCCAGCAAGAGTAGGACCATTAACTGAAAGGAATTTAGGATGTTGTCATGTGAGTTTAACAGACTGATTAACAACAAAATTTAATCTCCGTGTTTTAAATGATTGTTAAATATACTGACTATAAGGTGATGATATAAAACTGCTGCACACAGTGTGACATCTAGAGCAGTATAAGAAAACCGAACCTTTCCGAGAAATAAATCGGTTTTATCAAATTTCCTATGCAAATTGTGTTCTTCTATTTTGAGTGTTAAGCTAAATGCAAGCACACTTTACAAGTACAGTTCTATTTCTCACTTCAAAATACACAATGTGCTTTGGACACTGGGTAAGTTTTCAGTATCACTTAAGGTTTTGAATATTTCAAAACAGTTGATAACGGCAGTGAAAGAGGAAACTCGACAAGCTCTCCATGCTGATAAATATAGAACTTTTTGGATGAGTAGAGCTCAATGGAGCCGTAATCTTGGCTGGCACCTGTACATGATACTGTAACACATACAGCTAGAACTGCAAGTTTGTGAGAATAAATTAAATTAAATTCACATTCATGTTAGCACTTTAAAAGATGTTGTCAGTACAACTTTGTATGCATGCAAGCCACTGCACTTTTGAAAGTTTTACCCTTAATGTTTAGAATTCAAGCACACTGTCTCTAAGGGTTAGGAGATACACTGGCCGCATCTTAGTTGGCCTTTATCCACATTATTCACATCTGTGCTGCCTCAACATGCTTAACTAAACTGCAAATTAGGCTGAAAATAAAGTAACTACACTTCAAATTGTTAAATTCTAAATGAGTTTATCATATCTGAATTGTGAAATATAGCAGATGTCAAACGCCCTTACCAAAATGTACTCCACAGTTGACTTAAATCTGCAGTATATATTACTTTAAAAGCATTTTTCTTCTCTTGTTCCTCCTCCTAGTCTCCCTCTCCCTATCAAAAAAAAAACAATCAAGCAATTCAGGAATTTATACCACTAGCAAAATACTTGCTAAATATAAAAGACTGTTTCTTGCTGTTTTATGGAATAAATAGATCTTTTTGATCAGCTATTAATGACATAGTAGACATATCCATTTGCCCAATAAATGTGCAGGTCTTACTGCTTTCCTTATTTTTATTTATAAATTTCATAATGGCAGTAAGGCACTTTAAACTGTATTTCTCAGGGAATACTGCACTTTGGGGACTGTTAAAAGTCACTTTGCCTTCAGCCTTTATCACCCTACGTGAGGTACAATAAACACTAAGAAATGTGCTGCCTATTGTGTGCCTTGCTATAAAGTTCATGTCCAGCAATTCTCCTGTCCTTTCAGTCTGAATTTCCTCTCTTCCCAAGCCTTTCTTAGACGTGTTCTTAGCAAGTCGAACTGATTCATGCTAATTTTGGATGACAGACTGGGTTGAGCAGTACAGGCTCAAGTTATGCCACAGGCTCATTTACATGGGTAAAACCTCACCTAGTGCTTATTCCACTCATTCCACTCCCATTCAGGGAGTACTGCTCACTCATATGCTAGATTCTGGACCTTTTTTCCTAAAATATTCCACTATTCCATAAGAAATTTCCTGTGCTCTTTATCAGGGTCCAGTTTCCTGCAGCTGCACATTACCAGGCTTCAGTTAAGTCAAACAGACCTTGCTCACAATGTTTCTCAGGATCCACAGCACACTTTTAATAGAAACTCAAGGAGAGTTGTACATCATTTATGTGATTTCTTTACCATGAGGTAAGACAATCTAGTCGTATTTTGCAAGGTACAGAGAAAAGTTCTAGTCAAGCAGTAAACTACAAAAGCTATTCAGAAGACAGTGATCCTCTAAACTTGTTAGGATGCCATGCAGAAGTTCAAAAGCTGCATTATCTACAATTGCTTTGGTTCTTGGATTGGCTGAATCAGACTGGAGAAGAGCAGACAAGACTACAAACTTGCTGGGAAGATGGAAGTGTTAATTCTCTACATGGCTCTAATACTCATACAAAAAGCCAAGCATGCACATAAATATGTATTTATTTGCTGTTATGTTAATTTTGTTAAAAAAACATCAATAGTTGATAAGCTGAATAATGCGTGCGATTTTGAAAAGCTTTGCAAACATAGATGTCTGACTTGACCTTATGAGTATTTTCTCCTTCAGGCAAACCAATATTATAACCAGAACAACACGAGAGGATGAACATTGTTGGGGAGTTGCTCACTGTGCCTGTCATACCCCGTTAATGCAACTTTGATTTGCCTTTGTTCTGACAGTAGCAAACAGCTGCTTGTAAATGAGCCACAGTCCCTGGGCTGCCTCCCATTATTCCACACTTTTGTTTGACAAGGTCACTTGCTGTGGGGATTTTGGGGAGAAAGAGTGTGCAGCCTATGGAATTAGAGTTAAACCACAGGCAACCCAGCTTGAATGCTCTTATTATATTTTTTTTCATAGCACCAGCAAAGCAAAAATAACAAAGAGAAAATCTTTTACTCTGTGAGCAAGTCAAACTTTTCTTTTTCCCAGTGTTCATTTCATAATCCTAAAACTATCTTACAAAAAGCAAGTCATGTTTCCATAAATCCCCTTTCATTCAAATCTTAACAGGATTTATATGAGAGATGTATTTAATTACAAAACAGGATTAACAAAAACAGATTAATATTGTTTTGTTCATCCACTGCAACAATTCATCAGGAGACAATACTGAGCTATAGCTAACAGCAACTCCGACAAACACTGCAAAAACATGAAGAAACAATCTGATTTGTGCCAGTTTTCACAGGAAATTGATTTATTTTTGATAGGAACCGAGGCACATGAGTCTTCCAGAAAGAAAATCATCTCATAAGCAAATTACTGCTATGATAGCTGTCCATATAAGGGCAAGCAGGCATTCCTCTGACAGGGGTTTTACGATGCTGAATTAAACTGTAAGATCAGTTTACGAAGACATTAGGATAGTATCTGGTGCTATCAAATCATCCCTGTACCTTCATTTTCCAATCTGACCTGTGATCTTAAAGGCAGTGAAAGCTGTCATTTAGGATAGCCTGTTTCTCTGTGACAACTGTTGCTTTTGAAGCCAGGCATAAACAAGGAATAGGTAGCAAACATTCAAAGGGATGGTTGATGCTATGGGAGGAGACAGCCAGTGGCAGTCTGCAACCACAGATGAATCACCGTAGTGTGCTTTCAAAACTTACAAGTGAAAAGAGTGACTGACTTTAAAAATGCCTTTCAGGCTCTTCAAGAAGGGTCACTGAAAACAATGAATGGAAATCAGTCCAAAAACCTCCCCCAGCAGCCAGCTAAGCTATTCCAAAGGGACAGTCCCGATTGTTCAGATTTTTATCTCATCAACCCAAAAAGTGACTGAGCTCTTCCTGCCCTGAATCGTTTGCTTCCTAGTTCTTTGTTTCCCCACTGGAAGAAATGTCTTCATCACAAAGGCCTCTGCATCTGCATTGAAAGAAAAACGCACAGACATTTCTGGAATCTTTGACTTAACTTTTAAGTGTCCTAATGTTCTCAACAGAAAAGCACAGATGACTGTTAAACAAGTTTACACATCTTCCCTGGACTCACTGAAAATGCTGACTGAGCTTGGAAGATTAGTTTTATGACAATAGGACTGGGACAGGCAGCCTTCTAGTTCCTTCTCTCTTCCAGCTAAATCAGCTTAAATCTCACTCTCCACCAGAAATCTGTCAATGTTCAGGTAGAAGTCTCCCCAAGTTTCAGCTGGAAGTAGTTTCCCTTGTCAAATGTAAGTTACGAAATACGTAATTAGTGACATACCTGAAACATTCTAAATGAATTACACTTGAATTATCCAGTGCTAACAAGCAGTCATCAACAACAACAAAGTCTAATGATAATTCATGGTGACAACACTCACTTTCCAATAAAGCACGCTGAAAACACTCTGGTAGCTGACTGCCAGAGTGCAGGATGGGAGGTTGCAAGCCTCATTTGTATTCAAAGGCAGGCAAATCACTAAAACTCATTTACATCCTTCCATCTTTCTTAGTTCATGTCAACAGCAGGTGGTCTATCGATACTACCTTTGAAATAAGTAGGTGGCTTAAATTGCCTTCAAATTTCAGTAAAAACCCTGAATTATAGAATAGACCTTGAGTCTTAACTTTCCTGTTTTCTTTGTGTGGGCTGTAATAGAACATGAGTAAGTACAGCGTGCACTTTGTTCATATTTAATCTACATTAAAAACTAAGTTTTGCACATAAATCTAGGTACCTTAATCTTGAGCCTTAGCAGACAGTCGCAGACACGACGATTTATGAGCTCAGCAAAGTGAGTTACAGAAGTTTATTTGTAGAGGTTTGAGTAAAATCCACAACAGATTATGAAAGATTTCTCTAGATGATTTTTTTTTGTTAAAACACACATTTTTGGGATAAACAGATGAAGACTGACTCTTGAATCCTCCGATGCATGTGTTTAAGTTTCCCTGCTGCTAGCCCACTGGGAACTACTCCTCTGAATAGATTACGTTCACTACACACTCCTAGGGACATATGTCTTCTATTTTTCTTTGTGGCATTGTGACTATTTCTAACAGTCAGTTTAAAAACACAAATGTCTGTTGTCAATCAGGACCAGTTTCTGATGAAGTGAGAAGAAACACTGCCTGAGACAAGAATCAAGGCCATCTTCATGCCCAAAAGAGTACACAGCCAGCAGTAAGCAACATCACAAATGTGTTATACAAATCCAGAATAGATTAAAGTAACTGAAACCAGCATTTGGTTGCTTTTCCTCTGTGATGTTTTCTTTCACATTTTGACAACTCCCTCAGAATTTGTGTGAAATTCAGTGTCCGCCAGAATTACCACTTTGATGTCTGCTTTCAAACTTCCATAAAGAACAGTGACTTTTGAAACGCAGAGGTCAGTAAGAACTCAGCAGACTGTGCTAAATTAAATCCCATATTTTGGTCAACAGGTGGAGAAAGCATAACACACTGTCCCAGCATCCCTGAAAAACAAAGCTGGGGTCAGTCCCCACAAATCCATTGCAAATTCAGAGGCTTTATTTATTACCCTGTCTGGCTTCAGCTGAGCATTAGTAAAATCGGACATGCAGGATTCACATTTAAATATTTGAGTAAGATTTTGTTACTAATAAATACACGCATTTGTTTATAGGATTGGGATTTTTCTGTGTGAAAAATGGTAAGGATGCTGAAGGCATCCCCCGAGCTACTAAGCATAAGAGAGCCTGTACTTCACAATGAGTTAAAGATTGTTTAAAGACCAGGACAGTCATTAAGCTGTATTTACTGTCTAGACAGGAATAGCTCCACCTAACCATTCCCAAAGGTTGTTAGCATTTCTAAAAATTAAGCAGCAGCAGGAAAAGGTTAAGATCAACTTACTAATTAAGTTACACTCACAGAAATCTGGAGAGGGGAAAAGAATGTAAATATGAATAACATCCCCTAGTCTGAGTCCCAATGCTTAAATACGGGTCTTGCTTTGAAAGGAAAACGTTAGGACTGAACATCAGTGTGCGGAGTTGATGCCCAGACGTGGGGCTGCACAAAAATGCCATTAGCCTGCGACAGATAAACTCCAAGGGGTTTCTTTTATCCAAGTTACTGGTAGACACAAGCAGTGTTTTTCTTTCCTTTCGTACTGTAAATCTGCAGTCTACTGGTAGAGTACATTCACTGGTCTTTTGTAGCTTTTGGTGTTAAAAGGTGAATTCAAGATAACTGCCTAACAATGAGAAATGTTCCAAGGCTATGTTATGATGTTAATTGCACGATAAAAGCAGATATTTAGGTCACTTCCACGGTGCTTAGCAAAATCCCAAGGGCACTTGACAGGAAAACAGAACTCCTTCAAGGAGCTACACAGGCAGCAACTGAGATAAAAGAGATCCCTTCTGGTGACAAGTATTACTCAGAAATTCCTTAGCAAGTGGTGAGACTGGATAGTCTGAGAGATCCCTCAGACTCCCAGGAGGGACAGAAGCTCTGTTGCTCTGCAGGTTCTTGTAGGTGGAAACCCTGAGTAGAGCTGGGAGAGGTCTCTGGTTTCCCTGCCCCACAGCTCTCCCTACATACGACAGGCAGCACCGCTGTGCTTGTTTACATGCTGGAGATGAGAAGACTCTGTTGATACAACAATAATAATTTGAATTCTAATCCAAGGAATAACTGCATAAGCAAGGAGCAGGAGGCAAGCAGAGCCATCCATATCTTTGGAAACAGAAATGATGAATGTAAATCAAACTGTTCAGAATCACTTAAATTGCCGTTTAAATCAAAGTTCAATTATTTAAGTCGTCCGAAAGAAGCCTATATTTAGATAACCAATTTATCTTATTTACTTTTATCTGTATTTTTATTATAAGAGAAAGGATAACTCAGCGATTGTTAACAAAACAACTTGATAAACATAATTTTAAACTGAATTTGCACTTCCCTTTCTCAATTTGTGGATCTATCTACCTTGATGCTATTCCAACAGAGATTTTTGTATTTCTCCTCTCTTCTTATACTGAAAAGAGTAAATAAGTACTATTTATTGTTATTATTATTAAATGAATATCAAATCTTACACTTATTTATTTTGGACCTTTTCTGGGGAAAAATAGATTGGAATTCCACTAAACACAGTTCTTCAAATCTTGGGCATTATTGCCACATAAATTAGGTTATCCAACTTGTTTGTATTACAAATAGACATATTAAAAAAGCACTTTTCTGGAATGAAAAACTGACTTGTTTGGGTTTGGTGACCAGGTCACACAAAATTTTAAAAGCAGGTAAGTCCGGACCATCCTCTCACTTCAAAAAATAAAGTAACAGATCAGAAGAAAAAAAAATTTCCACTTTCACTATTCCTATATAACTTTATCTTTTAACGAAATTGTTACAGAATTGTACTGAACAGAATAAATGGAAACTAAAAAAGAAATCCTAAACTATTTCTACACCTGCCGAGGGCAGCGCTGTGCCTAAAGCTAATTTAGCACCTCCCAGTCTTTTGTTCCAGACCAAGTCAATGCTTTCACCATTCCTCTCAGAGAAAGCAAACCGGTAGGGCTTGAATATTGCTTATTAAATGCAACCCGAGAAGTGCCCGCAAGGGAAGCCCAGCACCTGCAGGCGCCCGGGGCCGTGCCCGCCCAGCCCTGCCTGGCCTCCCCCTGCCCTGCGCCCGCCTGCTCCCGGCCCAGGGAGATGAATCAAAACAGCTCTGACTCTCCTGACACCACTTCTGCTAAGCAGACACTAATCCCGTTTTTGTTGTTTTTTTCCTTTCTCCTACTTCCCCGTGGGAAGGAGTTGATAATGAACTCCGTATATGGCACTGGCACTCTTACTGGGGAGAAATAATAAACTGCAATTCCACCTCTTCCCTGCCCATCTCTTTGGGAGGGTGGAATAATGGTGATGCCTACATTTTCTTCTCCGCTTCCCTCAGAAAAAAAGGTTAATAAACCACTCAGCACTTGCTTTTCATGGAAACGGTGTGTCTGGATTAATTAGCATTTTCCAGGTAGCACAGTAATACCATTTTGAATGCTCAATAGGTTGTTCCAGAAACCTATTACAAAGTTGTTACCCAAAAGCAGTTGAGGATTCATTCATTTTAGGACAGAAGAAATAATTCTGGCTACAACTGCAGCAGTAACTTGGCCTAGAACTGAGCAGAGACAAGACCAGAGCTGAGTGACCGAGTTACAAGTGTTTACTCTCCTCTGAGATCACTGACAACAAGCCTTTGTGCTTTAAGACAATTTATACTTGATCAGGGTTGGAGGATACATATCTAACATCAGCACTGGGCTATTCTAGAACTGCATCTTGCAAGGGTTCTTGTACCTTCCCTGCGCAAACTATTGACAGGATGGGCATGTGGACCCCTCCAGCCTTGGGTGGCCTGAGAAGAAATGAATGTTCATCTCCTATCAAGTACAGAAAACACTCTCCAAATTTCCAGTTCCTGTGTGAGTGCATCTGCATGGGAGTATTTTTGTGTGAAAGGTGGGGCATGGCACCAGCAGCCAAACAAGACCCACTCCTGGCAGGCTGACCTCGGAAAGATGCTAAATGCAAGAACAAGCCTTCACTTCCAGATCTCAGGTGGAAGAAGATGCCTGCAAGCAGTCCTCAGTGCTAACTGAGAACTAAGTCCCAGGAAAATTTTCTGTGGACTAGCAGCACACAGCTCCAGGTCAGACCACTGGCAACTTCACATCCTACTTGGGGCTTCCACCACAGGTACAGGGATCACAGTGCTCTTATTGGGACCATGTATCTTGTGTTAAGCATGACCAAGGCTGAATGTTGTATCTCTAAACCTCTCAATATTGCAAATGTCTAAAGGTTACTGCTTCCAGAATTAGCAGTTACTTACTGATAAAAAACTGATACTGAAAAGAAAAAAATGCAAAGATCAGCTATATACATATATACGGCAAAGAAAAAAGGCCAAAACTAAAACTGAATAGAATATCTCAATCGATCTGTACAGTCCCATTTGTATGATTAATTTCCAGAAAGGCATCACACAGTTTCAGAGCAAGACATCTGCCAAACTAATGAGAGCCCAAGAGTCAAAACAAAAGTACAAATAAGTACTAAGAAATCAAAAATCCCCAAACTGTTAGGTAGACTCTACTGTCTAAAACTACAGGTGCTTAGGAAGAATTATTTCTTAACTGTAACATAAACATTTACAAAAGATGGTATTTCTTCATCTGGTGCTCATCAGAAACTTTTGCTCAAGTCTCAAAGCAGCAGCCCGCAAGTTTTGCTTCTTCCAGCACAAAAAACCAAAAGGGGCTGCCACCAGGGATGGGAAAAAGAAAACCTTGAAGAGCTGGCTCAGAGTAACTAAATACTTCAAATCCAAATTTTACTCACTTCAACATGTTTGGAAGTGATGCAGTTTGGCTGGGAGCCATCCTCAACCCAACAAGTGTACCTCACCAGCTGGCATGACACAGACAAGAGCCCCCGACACCTCGGGAGGGAGCAGTCGGGAACAGATCGGGTGAATTAATGCAGCACTCCAGGTTGTGTGCCTGGGCAAAACTGTTTGTTCTTCGGCTCCACTTTCAAAGTCAGTCAGTATTTAAACTGCTTGCTCTCTAGCTCAGATTTCAAAATCAGTGTTTATGTTTTATTGTTTTACAGTTCAGCAAGACCAAGCACAATTAGCTTGTAAAATACTACACTGCCTGTCTTCAAGGTTGAAGGAGGGTGAGGAAGCAGAATATTAACAGTGAGTAGTTACACACTTGGGCAGCTCTGGGCACACTCAGTTTTGTGCCACAGTGTACTCAGGCAGCTGTTGAACTTGGTGTAAAACCATGAATAAAACTGTGCAAAGGCAAAATAACCTTTGTCTGCATTTGCAAGGCCAGACCCATTGAAATGCCACATTTCTGCTGTCCTGGGAAGAGCAAGACTGGGAGGACATGTGGATGCAGCAGGGACTAGAGCAACTTACTTACTGTAAATGTTACTGATTTATTTTTTTGTTCAAGAAAATGTTTCAAGAACTTGTCTTGGATCCACAGTGAAGTTTCTGATCAGAGGAAGCTGAACATACTGATCCAGGAGTTAGGATTTGAATGAGGGAGAACAGCGTTTCAGGGGTGTTCTCTGCTGGGAACCTGTTGGGTTCTGAGGCCCCACGTCATGTGTGGGAGGTCACAGGGGTGCAGGGAGGGTCTGGAGGCTCTTGAGAGCTCCACGTGTGAAACCTTCAGCTGCTCTGAGGAGAAACATCTATTACATTACAGCAATGGCTCAGAATCTATAAATTTCGGTAATGTGGGGTACAAAATAGAGAGTGAAGAGATGATTTGTGTTAAATTACCTACAGGAGGAACAAGATCATTAGCAACAGTGATCACAAACATGGCAAGCAGAACGTAAGACAAAGCTCCAAGAAGCTGAGCACACCTGAAAGCAGCACATTTGAGAGCAAAGAGAAACACTCATTGCTGTCTGAACACAAAAAGCGCTTCCTTCTGACCAGTTCTGAAATTCGAAGTTCACCCTGAATACATACTATGACAAATGCATGCATGTATGATATGAATCCCTGAACTCCTGTATGAAACAAACAATCCAAGTGGTCAGTCCAGAACATGAAAGGTTACTTCTCAGGGAATGAGTGTTGGACAGCCTCAGTGCTGTTTTGATAATTTATGAGATTAAGGATCTGATGGAATGTCAGAGTGGAATGTCAGAGCCCACCATTCCTAATGATAAAGTTTTAAAATAAATTAAAAGACAAAATAATAAGAAAGCCCATCAGAAGTACCTCTCTCTAGCCATTTAACATCTTAAGTATTTTGGTGTGGTTTGCAGCTACAGTACATCATTCAAATGCTATATGTATTTTGAAAGGTACTCATGAGTGGTTCATCAATACTTATTGGTGCACTCTAGTGGTATTTATTTTTTTAAAAGTGCGTATGGGCATTCCATCTATTCCTAAAATAGGGAAAAATATTTATGAGAAAATTGCTGTTCAACATTATTTTCCACAAGATATGTGAATTTAGCCAGAGGCTATCAGTCTTGAAAGAACACTACTTTTAGAAAGCTTAGTCACACGTTTTATTTTATTTTATTTTGATCTGTTTTTCTCAGTAGAAACGTACTTGTACAAATGTGATTGACTCAACTCCTGGCTCCAGACCTACAGGGAAAATCCACAAGTGTGTGCATGCAGTTGTTTTGTAAGATCTCAGTTTATTTTCTAGAAATTGCTACTCACTACTTACAATGATGCATTACCAGATTACCCGTTCCAATTGCTTATTAAAGTATGAACGGGGTATCTCAAGTCTGTTATAGACATAATCCTGTGGGTGCCTCTTCTGGTCTCTGGACAACAAAACACACATCCCAAAACATCAGTGCTCCATTACCCTTTCAGGCACATGAGGTGCCTTCTAGCTAATAGCCCAATTAATCATGAGGATGTACTTGGAAAGGAAGTTGAAATCTTGTTTGGATAATGAAGTAGAGATTACAGGATGCCTAAGAAGAAATTGTGCCATACAAGCACAAATTGAACATGTTCATTACAGTGATACAATACACTTATTACAACTTAAAAAAAGTAATTGACAAAATCTTAATTATCATTTTACAAATTAACAGCTACAGGTAAAAATGGATGTGGATAGATGAAGGAGTGTGAGGACTCTAATAGGTTCAAATCATATGCTGATGAGAATCCACATAAATTAGGTTTATATTTATAGTTATGAACTCCACAAGAATTAAAAATTAGCATCTTTTATACACAGATTGGATTGAAGATGTTGAAAATGCAGAAAAAAAGATCTTTTTGACTGAAGATAGAACACATTTTAATGCTACTAACCTAAGGCTGTAGAGCCTAAAAATACATTTCATAGTCTGTCTTCAGAGTTTCTTTTTACAATTAAGAATATTTATGTCCATCTGTGTGAGGCATCAGACTCTGGTAAAGGTGGACAGGGAACATGTCCACAAGCTCATCCTGATGTTGCTCTTCTAGAGAAGATGTTAGATCCATATTACTTCTAAATAAGGTAAGGACTTCACAAATACAAAGTAAATAATATTATAGATTTTGCAGTCTGCATTCACAGCCAGCCAAGTGGCAATTTGTTGCTTATTCCAACTGCTACCTTTTTAAGTAATTTTTAAAATTATTCTCTGGATTCAAAATAGTCAAACCTCATTATGTAGTTTCTTTGAATTTACTTTCCAATACAAAAGTATCTGTATTTCAGTTACTTCAGTTATTGTAGTTATAATTGTCTGTATTTCAGTATTTCATTTATTCCAGGAAACTGTAATAGAACCATTAAAATGGGATAATATGGACAATTTTTTTTTCCTGTTTAGGCAGTGAGCAATCCTAATCATATAAAAAATCTTGTTTATTATAATTTTAAACACTCATTACAACAAATTGCTGGGTGTAAACCCCTGAATCAAACTTTCAAAACCTTAATGAGACTGATGAACACTGGATACCTTTTTCATATGACCAGATGCAAACCAACTGTAGCTCTGGCCAAAGACACTGTGCTAGTGAGTAATCAAAACAACAGTTCAACCTTTTTGTGTTGTTATCCAATTCACAAATAAAGAGCATTGAAAGAGATTACAAGAAAGCCTTAAAGTACCCAGAATTGTACCTGTTTATGTTTCTGCTAGCTCTGAACATACAAACAGAGGTAGGAATTAGTGGAGGCACTACATGCTTGTCAGTTCCAGGGTTTATATGTCTATTTGCAGACACTCAGGAAAACAAAAAATATCTTAATAAGAGAAAGGGAGCACTGAATTCACTGGTAGCAAAGGCATCGCAATTAAATTTGTTCTCATTTAATGAGGATCTGTCCTGAAATCTGTCACCTGCAGGAATAAAACAACTACCATGATGTTTTAATTTTATTATTTTACCTTAATTTAATTTCAGGATTTTTTTAAGGAAAACAAGACCTTACAAAATCAGATCTTTTAAACTACCTAACAAAAAGGGCATCGGTACTTAAAAGGGCATGAAATTCCGCACTCACATATAGTCTCAAATAGGCTGGTAGGCTCTACTTTCATGGATAAGTACGTCCTAAAGAGATTAAAACATCTTAGGCAAAAGGCTATTGAATTACAGTGTGGATTAAATTACAGAATTTGGTAAGTGTGTATTATCATATATCAGCACATCCACCAGTTTAGTTCAGGAGATAAGTCACTAAAACTATGCAAGAAGCTGAATAGCCTCTTATGACAGTTTGATGCATTATTGATTTTTTTTTCCATTTTTATTTCCAAAACAAATTTCATTTAATTTTCATTATTTAATTCCCATCAATTCAGGCAATTCACAGACTTTTTTGGCTGTTGAATGTCTTTGTGCAGAACGCATTAAAGTAACCGAGTCAAAAATTCTGTCATAACAATGCTTTTTCCTGCTACCTATTGGCAATTATTCTCCTAGCCCAGTGTCAGAATTACAACCAACTTAATTTTTATATATGAAGACTGGAGGGAAGAAAAAAAAAAAAAAAAAAAGGGAACATAGTTATCAATACTCAAGCATTCCAGGTTACTACTCACCCAAAGCAATAATTATCCCTTGATTCAGCTTACCACAAAGTCACAAATTTAGGTTTTGCCCTTCCGTTTTAACAAAGGTTTCATAATACAAATTTTGCCTTTTTATTTCAGTTGCATAGAGAGGCTAAACGCAGAATGCTAAAATGAAATGATCTACATCAGATTAGCCAAAAACCTCATTATTCATACTTTAGGCAAGCAAAGCAAAGATGGTAACTCTTTTAATCACTCAGTCCTGCTAGTTCTTAATAACAAAAATAATATTTCTAGAATATTTGTACACTACAGGGTAATATGAAGCAAGCCAAACTATAATAATGAAGAACAACCAATTTAAGTATATAGAAAAGAATGTATTTTTTCTGAACTGTTCAAATATAACCCAGTCAAGAAACAGCTATATTCAGCTTCTAGGAACTTTAGCTAGACACATTGTTTTACATTTATATTATAACATAAAACATAATTGATATTTTCAGAAGAAAAATGTTTAAATTAGATGAGGAAAAGCTGCTTCAGCAGTAACTTCAAGCTGGCCCACCAGAATGTAATGGCATCTCTTAACGTATTTATTTCATACCTGGAGAAAGCAAAGTATTTCACAGAGCCAAAACTGAACTACTAGGAAAAAAGGAAACTTAGCACCGCTAGCACAGAGGCATTCCTTATAAGAATATGAAATTATAACTGTATTTCAAAACATAAAATCTGACAAAACAGCAATAGTACGTTTTGCCTGCTAAGAGAACATACTGCAAAATGTATTTTACAAGTCCATTCGGCCTGAGGGGCTGCAGGTTGAACAATGACCAGGCCTGATTGTATAACAGCATAGCAGAATTTGGGATCCCAAGATTTCTTTTTACCTGTAATAAACTATTGTTCCATTCCTTCAATAATGGAATATTCTACTTGAGTCAATGATAGCAGCTCAGGCAAACAAAGAAGTCTTTATGCTCCATCTAGACGTTGCAAGGTGCTTATTCAATTCCTTCTGCATCAGGGGCACTGTTCTTACCTAATATGTATACATTTGCTGAGTGTTATTCAGCCTTTGTTGCTTCTGACCCTCACTTGGCATTTAATTCCCAGTCCACCGGGGTATTCATGCTTGATGGCACTGATGCACATACTGAATGCTTTATTTATTTAATGGCACAGGGAATGAAGCTATAAACTGTATTAGACAATATCCTGTTTAAAGATGCCAATGGTCAGTGTCGCAGCATTCCTAAACCCCATCTGCAGCAGTGAATATGTCACTGGGATTCAGAGGACGGCGTATACGATTACAGACCAACACTGCAATATGGGAAACAAGGCTCCAATTCAAAATTCCATTTAACATTTTTCAGGAATATTGTTATACTGTTGAAAGTGTTACGCATGCATTTATGTTCTCTGTCTTTTAAAGATGCCCATTAATCTTCACTGATAGTGGCAAAGAAATTTTCCTCCAATACTAGGGCCCCTACTAAAACTGCTGATACTACAATGAAATTTCAGTTATGTCCCTGTGTAGCTATGCATAATTGTTTTAAAGCACAGTTCTCTGCGCCTAAAGCAGTAGAGAGATGATTACAAACAACTCACGTACAATTTGACAACTAGTGAAAAAAAAATACTGACCTTTATTCAGTTGAACAGCTTTGTCATTTATAACAATAGAAGTAAGTTCACCTACACTGGTACGGTTCAGTCTTTCTCTTAGTTAAGGTAAGATTACCCAAACAGCAAAACCCATGAATATTGAAATATTCTCTCAAAAGGTCTATTATCTAAAGCCAAATGAACAATATTTAACAAAAATAATGCAGAAGTGACCAACACAGTCACAACTGACTGAAACCCCCACATTCAAATATAATGACTAAACTGAAAAGTCACACAAATGCTAACAGGCAACCATAGCAAGAGGTATTTTAGAGGCACTTACAATTATTCTGGAAGCCTGGGACCTAAGATCCATAACAGCCTATATCATCTGTTGTTTTTAATTATGTCTTTTAAAAAAGCTCCCCTGCTGTGTTTCTGAAATACTAAATGGCCTCCACAGCTACTTGGCATAACTCATTCTAATTCATGATTACAAGATGGTATTTTCAGACTATTCCCTCTTTCCCAGCAACTACTTAAATAAAAAAAATAAAAAAAAAAAATCATTTTGTCTTAATTCCTATTTAAGCCATCCATTTGAGGCATAAAATTTGAAATGTAATAAATGTCAAGTCACAGAACATAACATTTATATTATGTTTCTGCAGAATTCCTATCTAAAAGAATTTTTTTAATAAGTAAAGCATGATGATTTTAATATTTGCTTTTTGGAAAAAAATCTCATGCTAGAAGTTTTACTTGTAAGCAGGATAAAGGCTTAAGTTTGGTTCCAATTTTTATTTGTTGTGCAAGATACTGCGTTTTAAAATTAGAATCGCAATGCTAGAAGTAAAATGTTCTGCTCGGTGCAGTAGACATTTCCTAACTGCACTTCCCTGTTCAAATGCTAAAGGTTGATAGGTATGTTTATCCTATAAGCTGTGAACTTTAACTATTGCTACTAAGAAGGTTATGCCCTTAAGGCTCAAACAAAACACACTGGAAAACACACTTAAAAGGAAAAGATGCAACCACTTCGTGTGACCTATCCTCTGCAGGATTACTCCTATTACACTGAGAGCTTTTTTTCTTTCTTTACCTCTTCTTATTCCTAACATACTATGGATTCTTTTTAAAAGAAAACTGCCTTTAAGAATTGTGTAATTTGCATAGGAGAATTACCATTGTTATCTCCCTGAGAAAAGAAGCTGCAAGGTAATGGAAAGGGAAGGGAGTAACTGAACACTTGGGGTCATAAGGACTAAGCCTTAAACAAAGACAGAATACAGTGTATTCATGAATTTGCAACTAGTCAAAATGTGCCAAGAACTGTGTTTCCTCTCTGTAAGCTCTTTTGTGCTTCGTGTAAGCAAAAGTCAAGCCAACCTCAAAAGAAGCAGTATCTGATTTTCTGGACAGTTTCTCTGATAGGATGTAGCTGGGGCTCTGTTTATCTGAAATAATGCTTGACAGCTGCATCCCCCAAGCACATGCTCCAATACAACATCCCAAGATGGGTGAAGCATGTATAACAAAATGAAACTTAAAGCAAGACAGCCGAGTCAGAGTAAATCCCTGTTTCATTGAGTTCTTTCTTGAGTGAAAGACGTGGAGACTGTCTCTTGGTAACTTACAGAGAAACCAGCAGGTCTAGGGGGGAATATAGCGCCATTCTTTGCCTTTTTCTTTTTTTTTAAACATTGATTTTGAACAGCACATTAGAAAAAAGGATGACAGAATCAATAGAATTTAAGATGTTCTTGTAATCTGGGTTTAACTTCATAGTAACACCTCTAATCAAAGGCGGGGAACCCTTTGTGGCATTTTGACATCTACATCTATCATGTGGATATGGCTTTTATTGAGCTGAATTAACAACTTTACTCAAATAATTAAAATCTAGCCGCCCAGAATGTCAGAGTAAAAGTAGTTTAACACTTCATCATTCTTGTAAAAGTGTAATTTTAATCTGTGCGTTATGCCAGCTGTTTTGTGGGTTTACAATAAAAGTAATCAAGCAGTAGAACAGAAAAAGAAATTGTAAAACAGCAAAAGAAATAACATCACAGTAGCCTGCCACATGTTGAAATTAGCACCAATTTTACTCCATGGAAATTAAATCCACCTATAAAACTGATAATACCTCAAAACTGGAAGCAAGGGAATATTTAAAACATCAAATTCAACCTGGGTTCTATTTTCCTCCTTAAATAAAAATAAAAAGAGTCATAAAAATCTCTCATTTCCTCCCAAAAGTGGAAGTTAAAACATCATGGTTTCTATCCTTCAATTTTTCTCCTCACATCCTGTTGCTTTAGAAAAATCTGATTCTCCAACTGCAAATGGAGACTAAGACCATATTTTCAAATGGCATAAACAAGCATCACCACAAAAAAAAAAAAAAAAAAAAAAAAAAAAAAAAAAAAAAAAAAAGGCTGATAAAAAGATTTTGCCTTTCATCTTTGCTGCTCCACCCTTGTTTAGGCTAGGTGTTTTGTGGTGTGTGCTTGCATTTTTTTTTTCAATGCTAGTGGATCACCCATGTTGAATAACTGATCAGGGTTCAGACCACATTTCTGTAGGGAGGGGCAACCTAAAGTAGAAAACAGGTCCCAAGGATGGAGACGTGGGTAACATGCTTTTTAAGTGGTTACACTGGCTTGTTTCAATCACAAATGAGTATAATCTCAGATTTTTATTACACTCAGTAGTTGAAGGATTTAGTAATTCAATTAATAATTACTGAAATATAGACAAAGCAACACACTAATAATCCTTCATAATAGAGATTCCTTTGCCTCTCCTTTCTATTACTTGTACTGGGGTACAAGACCATTTACACTAACAGATATGACCTTTTAAAGCGATGGAATACGTGTGAGACAGGGCAGGCAAAGGAGATGAAAGATGATGCCAGTGCCGCAGTCATTTTATGTTAAAGGCTCTGCTTATGTGTGTAATGCATACCACTGAAGTCAGAATAATTTGAGAGCTGAGTTTTCAACAGCCTTTATAAATGATGTGTTTTGTTTCAGGAAATGTCGTCTTCACTGAAATGCTGGTAACATGTATATAATTATGTCAAAATAAAAACCACACTTTTTAAAAAACTTCAAAGCCTTAATCTTAAAAATAAGCTACATCTCAGTGACTATTTTTTTAACAACCTTGATGCCAATTATTTTGAATTTTACTGATACATATCTTTGTTTCAGCCAGGTTTTTTTCTTACTAACTGCATTAACAATGTTAACAAGAGAACCACATTTTCCATGCAGATGAAAAAAAAATCTTCATAGCCCTGGTTTTTTTGGGGTTTTTTTTT
Organism: Hylia prasina; assembly: GCA_013397195.1. NCBI lineage: Eukaryota > Metazoa > Chordata > Aves > Passeriformes > Sylviidae > Hylia > Hylia prasina. The sequence goes on from VYXD01014173.1 coordinate 1,285,574, forward strand.
TCCCACTTCTCTTACAGTTTAAAATGCAGAATATGTATTTCAAATTATAAGACTTGTACCACAGAAGCAGAGACCAGACTCTACAGCAAAGCACTTCCAAAGGGCCATGCACTGTCCCCAGATGCACAGCATGGATTCTTATTTATTTCAGTAGTAGTCTTAGACAGGTAAAGAAGGCAAAAATTAATAAACACCTGGGGAAGAGATTAAATTTAACCAATAAAAAAAATAAACCAAATCTTAAAGATTTCTACTCATTTCGGGAAGGTGATGACATACTTCTCACCTCTGTAAAGTGAAGAGCAATGAGACAACTTAATTCTTTCATGTTTTGATAAAGCTAGCTAGCTATGCCTGGAAATTGCAGTTAAAATTTCCAGCAAGAAATTTTCACTCCTGCAACTTGGATCCAAGTCTGAACAAGCACCGAGGCTGATAGAACTGAGATAACTCACAGATCAAGTTTCTAGGTTAAATTAATACATCCCTCTAGTACTCACTTTAGGCTGAGTAAGGTAACTGAATTTCATTAAGAAAATCTGGAAAGTGCTGTTTGAATTGGCAAGGAAATAGGGTAGGCCAGTGGGAGGCAGAGACTAGCAGCTGAACACATCTGCAACCTAAACTCCAAACCTTTCTAGAAATCCACAATCCTACTGGGTGAAAGGGGAAAAAAAGATACGTGAATATGCACTAAAGAATGCTCTCTTATCTGGACTGGCCACTAAACCAACATTAACCTGAATGTTTTGATGCTTCTGGGAGATTAAGAATTGCCCCAAAGGGAAACACTGCAAAATAAAATAAACATAAGTTTTAATTTTTTTTACTTTTTTAAAAAAAAAAATTATAGACAAGCCAGAAATATAGAAAAACAGCTAAAAGGGAAATTAGAAAGAAAATGAAAGTCCTGCAGACAATGAGGAATTGAGTGAGTTCTGATCTTTCATGAGATTATTACAGCTAATAACCCAGTTCAGAGAGATGCAAGATACGTGTCACCATTTCTAACCCCTTTAGAGTATCAACAATGTAAAAAACACTACAGACATATTGTAATTGTAATGCTAATTCTGTTGTTTTTACTCTTAGTTTAAAAATACATTGTGTTCATATGGCTAAGTGGTTTTGTTTGTTTTGCATCAACCCCATTCAAACTTTGGAGAAAGCTGGGGTGGGTGAGCAAAGGCTTTTCTCCCTCAGACACCTTCCAAATATTCCAAACCTCACAAAAATGGACTAGAAAAGCTGTAATATTTGTTTTTCATTATTTTCAGGTTCCATGTGAGAAACTGCATGTTACTTGTTACAAAAATCTCTCGTGTGCAATCACTTGGCCTGAGAGGCTGCAGCTTTTCCTGCAGAAGAAGTATTTTCCTCCTCCCACTCTGCAGGAATTTGTCACCTTGTTGCAATCTGCCTCTTGCCAAACAGGGCACCTCCTCGCTGCCTGTGAGGCATTAGCCAGGGGAATATTTTTCTCTGGTCTGACACTCATAATCCCACTTGCCAGGCTGCTGCTGGCAATTGAGCAGGAAATGCATCCCAGTGCTGTTGGTCCTGTGTCCTGAACATGCTCTGTACAGGTTAGGTAGGTAAACATTCTTAAAAATTGAGAGGGGTGAAAGGGTCACTTTCTTGATTAGAAAACTGAAAAGAAGTAAGTAAAGTACAAAAGCAAAAAAAGTGGAGCTTCCTTCCCAAGCAAACCCTTCCTAGCTCTTGCCCTTGTCTTGGTTTCCTTGCAGGTTTTTGAGCTCCTCCTTTAGCCATAGCTAACTTGCTTCAGAGAGTTATTCACAGCTACATTTCTCTGTTCCTTTGTTAAGGACTGAGTCCCTCCAGGGCTGCTCACAGCACTTGCTTAGGGCTACCTTCCTCTCTCTTCCATCAAAACTCTCCTATTAGGCATCTCTGCCTTTCACAATTCCAAAACTAGTCATATCAAATTCACCTATGGAATTTTATATTTCCTCTTTCTGCTTTCTGGAGTAAAAATTTATTTTTTTAAAAAATGCAGTTAAGTAGGACACCAGTAGGACACCACACTTCTTGAACCTGGGCATCATCATGTTTCAATCAAATGAGATTCAAGATTTATTATAATGTAGAACGTCAGATTATAAATCTCATGTATTTAGAATTATTCAGCATACACATAGCTTACATATCACCTAATGCCTCTTTTTTAGTGCTCTGGCTAGCATCTACACTGCCTGTCCATTACTGTTTTCGACCAGTTGGGAAGTCTTGTCACTACAAAATGCAGTTTCCTCCAGCTGAATCTTAAGTGAAAGCAGTAGACAAAACAAATCTGCGATTCTGCTACAGTTGTAATAACCAATTCCTTTGTTCACATTCAGATCCACTAAGATTCACTAAGTAACAGAAAACATGCCATGTTATAAGGTGAAAGAATACAGGTGTGTTTCGTAAAATAGCTCATCTATTGCCTTCTGCATGGATCCAGCCTCTTGTGCAGGGAACAGCACAACCTGAGCACAGAAAGTGCCATTCCTGTGGTACCAACTGCTCACCATGTGAATAATGAAATCATGAGAAAATACATGAGAATAGGGATGACTGTATCTTGAAATAGAACTGACCTGCACAATAATGTGCTTAAATACTTTTTGACTGCTGACAGAACATGTTGACCATAGGAAATACCTTTGATGAATGATGTATAATTAAAACAATGGAAGAGTTTATTTCTGTAGCTCAACCTCTATCTCCTCCTACATAATCTTCAAAATAGTCTTAATGATATAAAGCTGAAGAGCAAAAAGAAAGTATAAAGCTAAAAGAAATGCACATTGCAGTGTAAAAATTGAAAAAACCAAACCATCTTTCAAATAATCATTATACTGGAGTTATAAGACATAACACAGCATAGTACTAAAATTAAAGGATATAGAAATTGAATTTGCTTAATATGGTAAGATTAGAATTTTTATTTAATCTTTTTCTTAATTTTAAGAACTACTGTTCTTAAAATATGTCATAAACATTACTCTTAAAATACTTTAATCTTTTTCCAATATAAAATATTTCACCATGAATATTTCCCATTTGTTTAATTTAGAGACAGGTTTTTGTATTGTGAGTTTTCGAATGGAGTGAAAAAATTGTGGTTTTGTGAAAGTGTCCAGTTTTCTCTGAATTCAGTTTATTTATACGTGATCAGTGTCACAGTAAAACTTAAGAAACTGCTACAACAAATATCAGAAAGACAAGAAATTGCTTCCCAGATGCCTATTCATGCCTGGACTGGGAAAGGCATTATAATGAAAATCAGAGTTAAAAGGTCTGGGGCCTTACCTGGCCTGGAGGTATTCTCTGAAAAAACCTGTTTTTCCTGGTCTAGGAGTCATAGAAAGAACTGACCCCTTGAACAAGGTAAATGAGTTCTTCAGAGGACCAGAATAAATTCCTAGGCTCAAGATGCTTTTTGGTCTTTGTTATTTACCCATTTCCTTCAGGTTAATGAACTTCAACAGAAACAAGAGCTGGAAAACACCACTTTCAGAGTCTCATAACTATGTTTTATGCACCTAAAATACAGGTACAATGCCTAATGACATCCATTAACACACTTTCAGTAACACCTAAGAACCCAGAGTGTGCACCTACAATGAAGCAGCTGCCTCCATCTCTAAGCATTATCAACACTTCTAAAAACACCTGCTCTTAGGACAGAAAACTGAAGCTTTGTAAAAACAAGAACATTGACGGGAGATTGAGGAAATAGTTTCAGAGTTAATTTGATCCACCATAAAGCAGCATTGCATGTCCCCATCAATGCCTAGCTACTCCCAGGGCTTGGAAACAATCCAGGCTGGTGCTGGGCCAAGCCCCAGCTCCTGTCAGCACAGGGCCACCAAGGCTGGGGGGATCCAGCAGTCCTGGCTGGGCTGCAGGAGGAACACCCCAATTCCAGAGCAGGGCAGAGAACTCCTGAGACTGACCCCACTGAGAAACTGGGACACTGTAACCCCAAGCCCGGGAAGCAAACTGACCTCTGCACTGAACATGCACTGGCAGCAGTTCAGATGTGCAAAGAGAAGAGATCTGCTCCATGACACAAACCCCACACCCCGAGTTTTTTGAGGCAGCCTGATTTGCATAGAATAACTGCATGCTCAGGTATTTCTGCAGCCTCACTTCATTTGGGACTACGGCTTGGGAGTTCTTTTTCCCTTTGGGCTGGTTTTGGGGGGACTTTTTTTCCTTTGTTTTGTTTGTTAGGCATGGGGTGTTTTTTCTGTAATTAACAAGTTGCTATGTAACACCTTCTGAGTGCTAGTAAATATTGAAAACTACAGGCAAGAAATAAAACAAGTGTAAAGGTGCAACTACTAATAAAATGGTCTTGGGCAAATATATGTAACAGAGATGCTCAGTTCACTCAGGTTCATGAATAAACACCATGAATTTTAGCCTGTATACAATGTTTAAGAATGAAAACTTTAACTCCTGTAAGAAGGGTGGGAAAATGCAAGGAGAAATCATAAAAAACAGATGTTGCACTTATTCATATAAAGGAATGTTGTATACAGCAATAAAGAACCCTAAAAAGGCAGCTGGAGGAGAGCAACATTTCTGAAGTTTCTTTGGATTCATTTTATTAAGTATCAGGTAAAGGGAGGGATAATTTAGCTGTCTGAATTACTGGATTATGAATTAAATGGTTCCTTTTAAATTCTGTACTCAAACCACAGTCCTATTAAGCGTAAGACTCTAATGTGAATTTTTAAAGAATGAGAAAATATTATCAGTTCTGCAAGTGATTAAGTCTAGCCCAAAAAGAACATGTAAGGCAAATGCTTTGGAAAGCCTGCCTTTTTGTATAAATGACAGATCAAAGTGTTATTAGTAAAATTATATAATCCTGTTAAACTGGATCCTGGAAAAGGAGTACTGAAAGGCAATTTAGATTCTACCTCTTCCTTAAACCACCACGTTTTATTTATTTTAACTTGCAGGTCCTTGCAAAACCCTCACTAGCATGTACATTCTTCTCTTGCCACTGAAATCACAAGACAGGACAATCAGGTTTGTTATCACAAACCCCTCAAACATAACACACACATGCACACATTTTTCTTGGGCTGTGGAATAGCAGTCTTCTGCTTTTCACACAAACTTTAAAAGGAGAGAAAAATTCTCACAAATTTATCTTCTGTTCTTCACTGAAGACTTAAAAAAAAAGAGAGAAAAAAACCCTCATGCACAGATGGATGGAGATTTCTTACATGTTCTGCACTCTGTATTGTCACCACAGGACCACCTGCAGTCCTGCACTGTCCAGATAGGTGTTCTCAAAAACACCTGGGTAAGCTGTTTGCCCAAGGACTATGTGCTAGAGATGAAGTAATTAGCAAATGAAACTACTCCTAGCACTCCTCCTTCAACATTAAGTGCAGAGCTGCAGCAGCAAGCTGGCACCTGGTACAGGGAAATGCTAGATGTGATCATTTCAATTTACACATTCAGCACTACATCCCATATGCTTGTCAATGTGAAAGTGTCAGTGATAACAGAGATACCCTAAGAAACTGCTCTGTTGAAATGCTGACATGAAGTTTTTATGTATGAAACAGACCCTCTACTCTGGACCATCTGTAGCTTCTTCCTTTTCTCATGGGGCATGTGTTGGCCATAAAATCTTTCCATTAAAAAAAAACATAAAAGATTAAGCTCAAGTTTAAAGGGAAAATTAGAAGCCCATAAACATCGTAAAGCAAATTTATATATAAAAGTATTTTTTATATAAATGCATCACTTGCTCAGCAAGAATTAAAAAAATGCTGAGCAGAAAAAGTTTGCTGCAATTAGATATAGCAAAATTTATAGCTGCGCTGCAAAACTGAAGGAAAGTATCTGGCACTGTGACTTGTACCAATATATAAAATTAAACAAACTGGCAAATTATGACTGGTTTTGTCTCTTGACTCTTTGGTATGTTTTTCCATGCCTGTGTTCTGTACACATCTTAAACTCACAGGTGTTTTTTCCAAAATGCTTTCCAATGATTTCACAACCAGAAATTTCTTAAGTACAACAAAAGTAGGAAGCTTCTTTTGTGTGAGAAGTGATGAGTTTGTTGAATTAAGTGACTGACTAAGGCTAAGGAAGACAATACAGAGAAGCAGAATGATTTCCTCTGCACAGCTGAGGTCTGTGAGGTGGCGTCGATCATCAGAAAAGGATGAAGGAAGGGGTGGAGGGAGAGAATAGGATGACAAAATTTACAGGGCAGCAGTATTATTTACTGTACTCATTAAATGATCTGAAAATGCACTGAGAAGTGAGAGATGGAGAAATATGCTCTGTGATAATGTCTTATAAAGTAAAGTTGACAAAAGACAAGGAGATTCATGGCCACAGTAAAGCACTCCAAAACCCAAAATTAAAACTTAAATACTTTTTTTAAAAACTGAATCAATGAGTCAAGAAATACCTACTGGTACTCAATGACAGTGGATAATTAAGAAATGTACATTCTAAGTAAGCTACTTTGTGCATTTAAGTATTTTGGCATCTTCCTCTGAGACTTCCAGTACTGGCTACCAGAAAGAAAAAAATCTGAAGGACTGATAATAAGTAAATTTCTGTTCCAGTAAAAGTACATGCACTCTTAAAATCCCTAAAGTAGTCTTGAAAGGTCTAGTTTACCTGAGAAATGAACCCTTTGGAAAAATCCTGTTCGCCTCCTCAGGACAGAAATCAGATGCAACTGTGGATCTACCCAACCACACCCTTACAAAGACACTTAGGCTGTCTTCGTGTTTGCACTTGTAAACCCTTGCAGATAATTTGGGATACCCTTCACCATCTTCATAATGAAATCAAGGAGAATCAGGCTCTAGATACTCTGACTTTAAATGGCAGGTCCCACAAAGGATCATTAGTTGTGATAAGTGTCAAACTGGTACTGCATTCTAACAAAGAATGGCATGTTTTAGACCAGTTTTCTGTCTTGAAAAGAAAACGCCCATTCAGCTGGCACAACGATTTCCCAAGCTCCAGGGGATGCACAGATCTTTCATCGATGTAAGGGTGAAGCACTCTGACAGCTCCACCATGTCAAGAGCCTTGCCCAGTTGTCAAATGCCTGAGTGAAGAGGGTGGGGGAAAGTTCTTCCTAAAAGAGAAAGCAAGGCTGTCTCCTGCTGGTCCTGCCTCCTGCATCAGTCCACCACAAGGGTGCAGAGAGACCACAAGGGATCTGATGGAGTGACGGAGCAGGAGGCAACACTTCCTCCCACCATCAGATGGAAATCCTGCAGCTCAGAGTCCCGGGGCTCACCCGAGGTGTGCCCGTTCCCTCTGCAGTGTCAGCTCCCAGGGCAGGAATGTCCCCCTGCAGCCTCGCCCTTGAAGGGCTTTCCAAGGCACACTGCCTACTGCAAACATCTTCTGATAATTAAATCTTAATACTTGCACTTTGGAAGGCAAACACCAGGCACAGAGAAGCCGTACACATCTTCCCATGCTCCAGAGGCTTTTCTAAGTAACTTGTCAGCAGTACTAATTGAAAGCGTGTAACATTAATATGGTAACACGAGACACACGATCAAAAATACAAATTTTCAAAAAATTGATCAAAAAACTGGAATTTGTCAAGAGATGCATGGGCATTTATTATTGTCTGATTTTATTGTTTTAAGCATTTATTTGAGATCTAATTTAGAAAAATTCCTGTTGTACATTTTAACCATATGCTTTATGAATCGTGTTTTTTCCTCCCTTTAAACAGCATCAAAGCTTTCCATTAACCTCATCACAGGCACTGCGAGTTCTGACCTTCTAAACACAACAAACACAGAACACAACTGCAGTGCTTCTCCTAAAGTATCTGACTGTAAGGTCTAGGTGTATATTCAAGTGACACGGGCAAAGCTGACAGCTCTAAAAACAGACTTAATAGTTTAGGTTGCAGATATGCTATTGTGCTGTCAGCAGAATAAGCACTCTTGTAACCTTCAATATTTTGGTTGAGGAAACTAAAAAAAGTTGAGCTTGAAAAAGGGAGGAAAAACAAAATTAAGTATTCTAAATCTAGGGAAGTTAGTCTACTATCATCAAGAGGAGACACCTCCTTTTGCTGCAGATCTAATTTAGGAGGCATGACTTTATAAATGCTCAAAGAATAAAAAGGAAATTTTAACTGAGCATATGTGTTCACATTGTCAAAATATATATCTATATCGATATCTATCTGTATATGCATATAAGTATCCAGGTTTAAGCTCTAACTATGCAGGTAATTTGTTGAAAAATTAATTTCCAATGAAGGGTATATATATGTGTGTGGGCATTAAAACGGGAATTGATTCCATAGGCTTTTATTCCAATACCTCCTTCACTTTTAATTCCCCCAGGTTATCTTAAGAATGTAGCATAATAAGTTGGAGATGAATTGTATGTCTAAAAATTATTCTATGACTAAAATATTAAATATCACGCAATGAAGATAGCCCATTTAAATGCTGGCATAAATAAATATATATTAAAAAGTCCTTCTAAGAACAAATATCCATCTCATGCAGGCCAAACCAAGGTACCACAAAAACATGCACTGTCTTTTTACTGATAGAGATATTGTTAATACTCTGGACAATTGCTTGTGAACAGTTAACTAACACCACCCTATCAAGACACAAACATGTTGCCAAAAATTCTCAAAAATCTTCAATAATGAGATTTCCTTGTGTTATTTCTTCATAGTGTCATTGGTAACAATTCACTGGCCCTTATCAGACAAGAATTCCCATTTTCTATCACTCCATTTTTACCTGCCTAATCAGTTGAACAAAAGTACTTTATGTAAAATGATCCCTTTAGTTGCCTTAGCTGCAAATCCCTGCAGTATTGTATAATTGAAATCTACTCACGTAAGTTAGGAATAATTAGGCCCCAAAATTAAGCCAAACACAAAGTTAATTCAAATAGTCAGCTGCTGTCATTTAAATGGTTACAGAGTTTTATTGTTGCTTAACATCCTTGAATGCACCTTTTTTTTTTTCTCCTCCGTTATAACCTTATCCCTTACTCCAGATAGAAAGAGGATCAAGAGAGTTAATTCTGAGTATGTCGTAATCATTCACATCTTGACCAAAGATTTTCTTTACTAGTTTTTCCCAGTTATTATCACTAGATTTTTCTATTTTATTTTTCATCAGCCATATAAAAAAGGAAATAAAAAGAATCAACAGATGAGGCTCTGAGGTAATGTCAGAATCACTGAGTCTCTTACAAATAATATTAAAATGATGATGAATTTTTAACAGCAAATATTCAGGAAGTCTCTCTTCATACTTCAAAAAACCTTTTGTAAAAAGAAGGCAACATAGAAATACAGTTAAAATGGCTCCACGGCAAATCTAAGAGCTAGAAAATAATGCATCAAAGAGATAAGACTAAATGTCATAACAGGAATTGTTCTCAGGACTGAGTCAGGACGGACTGAGTCAGGACTCTGTGGATTCATCTGCGTGAAATTTGAAATAATTTGTACAGCAAAATAGTTGTTATATTGTTATGTACAAAGCATAAAATAATTGCTACATTATTAGATTACTTTGTAACCAGTAAAGGAACGACTGGGTTAGATGTATTCCTGACTGTTCTCCCGTCAGCACTCAGTTTACACTGCAGAACAAAACACTGTATCATAAATCCTTCAAGACAGTTTACACATGGATGACTTCCAGCCTTTTGTATTGTGAATTTTTAAAAATGTACAGATGCTTTTTACATATAGGAAGATCTATATACATATTTAGATCTTCAGACTAGCATAAAGATAGGGAAGATTACTGAGCAGGATTTGAATTGAAGGCCTAAACCAATCAGTTTATGCGTGATATAATATGCTGATAGATTTTTTTTTTTCCAGCTGGGAGCTTAATACATGAAGTGATGTTCTGTGGACCCTATCCATCTTTATGGGTAATAATCCATATCACAAACCACCCATTTGCCCTCTAGTACTTTCTATGCTTCACTCTTCATGCATGCCAGTTTCATCTGTTGCAAATTAAATGATGCAAAAGCGTAAGCAACAAACTGTTCAGTTTTGTTTACTAAAGGCATATTTATCATAAGCCACTAAAAAGCATGATCAGTCCTCAGCCAGAAACCCAGAGTTTTCCAATAGATTTCAATGGAAAATGTTACAATGTTACAGAATAAATAGACACTTACTTCTTAAAGTAACATTTTGCAGTGAGAGGCAATTCACAAGCCCAAGCGAAATGAACCAGGGCAGATTAATGGGAAAAATACCGTGGAAGGCAGATCCAGTCACATGCACAGTGTCAGTGGCAAATGGGAAAATTTTACTGAAGCTCATTCAAAAGATGGTTAAAACAGAAGTGATATGAAACAGCACTGAAACCTGTAAAAGGCAAACGTTTCCCATTGCTTTTCCAACTGAAAGTGCAGCACATAGGCGAATCTGGTTTCAGTGTCAACTTCCTCTCAGGTTTCCTAAATGAATGTAATTCATTTAGGAAACCTGAGAGGAAGTTGACACTGAAACCTGATTTCAAATTTAACAAGAAAATTGCTCCAACAGCACCTTGCATTAATTGTACTTTCTGCTGGAAGAGAACAAAACTACCTAACTCCTGAGAGAGACATCAAGATCCCTGACAAGGGAGAACACAAAAGCCAACTTTCCCTCCATCGTCAAGATCCCTCATAAAACTGGCTGAGTGCTGCATCCAACAACTGAAAGTTATGTGGTCCCCCTGGGCTTCTCACATGTATGGGTTGCTCAGGCAACAGATGAAAAAAATTCATCTTGCTTCCCAACTAGTCTCCCCCACACATCTTTTATACACCGAGAAAACATCAGGATTATTACACTAGGATAAATTGAGAAAACAAAAAGAATTAAACATTCCCAACCACGTGGACTGGTCCAAGCTGGACTGGTCCAAGAAGGAACAGCCAGGGAATCTCCTCTATCACTGCCAACATCCTCATGTACACTTACAGGGTTACCTTAATGTCACTGGGACATGGATGAATTGTCTCGCTGACTGAAAGAAGGAGCCATAAGCAGAGCTAACATTCATACAGCTCCATTTCTTTGTACTTCAAATGAAAGCAAGGAGGTAGAGATTATAGAAACACACAGAGCTTTAGCACAGTTGGGTTTTGAAAGCCAAAGGAGTGGTTTTGAGACTCTTTCAGGAATGGCAGAAATTTGGGATACCCCATGCTAAAGGATTTTTTCAGCTCCTACTATCAAAAAGAACTGCATATTCAATTTACCATACTATGTCTGTAGATTTCAGGTATCGCTCGTCTACAGAGGCACACATACAAAGTATATCCTGTTTAAAAAATACAAAAAATTCAGTATTCCTGGAAAAAAAATGAATTATGATTGGAAAAGTATCCAGCACTCCTGAGCTTCATTTAAAATATCAACCCAAACATAATAAACAAACAAACAAAATCAAAAGGAGTAACTGTAAATATTCTTCTACTAAAACAACATTGATGAATAAAGATTACACCAGTTAACCACTGCAAAAGGTCAATTTTTAAGTGTGTCTTCACCATTGTTAGGACCTCCTGTACTGTTAGGTGCCTTTATAATGGGTGTATGGATGGACAAGCCAAGAATTCCTCTCTGTGAATAGCTTTATCTCCTCTTCCTCGTGTAACACAATCTGGAATGTTAGCACAAACACAGAAGCGGGCACATACATGAAACATATTTCAGAGCCATTTCTGTAAGTTGTTTTTTCTGTAGTGCCTTCATCCTACATATGCTTCCTGCTATCAAGACATCCATCCATGCAATATACAATTAACACAGACTATTACTTTCTGTGCCATTTACTCACAGAAGTAGACCATGAGCATCAATGCATCTACTTGCAAATATAAAACCCATTATGTGCTTGTAGAACTTGGCAACAAATATTAAATCTAAAATCATTATACTTTATGATAATTTTTATAATCTGATCATAAGGACACTAAATGCAATAAGAAAGCCAGCGCTGAAGCATTCATTGATGTCAGATGCTTCAGACAGTTATACCTACATTTTACACTATGACCTGAAAGTATAGTATCAAACAATGTTAAAACTACATAAAAAACCTTGTTACTAAGACAAGCAGCATTCTTCCATTTGACAAAAAACAAAAATGAAAAATAATTAAAGATTTTTAAAATGCAACTCAATAAAAAATAAATTGCATGTTCTCCCATATTTAGTAACAGAATATAAATAAAGCCTATTTGCTTTTTAAAAGACATGTCCAAATTCTACTACAATATTCCTGCAAAGGTCCCTTTGTCATAACCAACTAATCTAAAATATTCCCAGATTTACATTTAACAAAAGAAAAGCCCCTTAGGCAATGCTGTCAGTGCAGGCCAGCTGAAGGTTAAATAAACCCCCTCTCACTGCACTGGTCATCAGCACAGCTCACCTCACCCACTGAGACCCACCAAGGTTACAGCAACTGAAGACAGTAAACTCCAGTAGCAGCTTAGAGGGCTCTAAAAATACAGCATCTGCCCGTAGCACAGCATAGTGCACTTTTATCATTTTACACATTACAGGGGCTTTTTCTTCTTCTGAACACAGAGCCCAAGAATATGCAAAATCTCCCCTCAAAAAGGAGAATGTTTTTCAGTAACTGAGAAGACAGCGTATCAAAATAGTAATATTATTACTCATCTCATAGTAATTATGCATTTATACTCTTTTCTTTGCTTAAATTGTAAGACTCCTACATTAACACTTCCTAGCAAATTCTCATTTAAATTTAAGTACAGTATTTAAAATGATTCCTCATGCATCCTTCTACATGGTTCTTTCACATTTTGAAATAGTAGTGGTTTTGCTTTGGTTTCAGAAATGTAATGTTACAGCATAGAATCCTGCAGACCTCACTACTCTGGAAATATATAAAAGGTTATTCACTGCCAGCATGTTAAAGTATCTCTGGATTTTCCGGGCAGTCTGTCAGTCTCTATTTTCCAGAAATGCAGTTGAAAAGCTTAACAGACATTCATCTTTAAGAAGAAGTTTGGTCTTGCTGTTTAGATCAATTTTCTTTTTAGAAGAAAAAGAGGGCCTCCCTCAGAAAAGAAAAGAGAGATGTCCCAGATAAGCATGCGCCAGAAAATCCCACTGAAAAATGACATGATCTTTCAGGACAGAAAACAGGACCCAGAGCAGCCGTTGCTTTCTTCAGAAAAATTCTACATAATCTTCATTAAACAATTAAGAAAAAAAAATACTTGCTAAAGAATATTAAACCATATCAGGTATACATGATATAAATAAATATAGCATTAAGCTTATTAATGAGTGAGCCTCCAAAAGGTGGGCAATAGCAGTCTGGCCTTAGCACACTGGGTGTGCTTGTGGATGCTTTGCAACCTCTGTAAACCAAGTGGTTCCTAATAACTGGGTGCCTGACAAATCCCTCACTCTGATAAATTCCACGGCTAGAAATTAAATCAGTGCTCCTTTTGCTCTGGTGTGACTCCACAATGGATTTCACTCCTTGCAGAACCTAAATCCACTAATTAACAGAAGTTGATTTCTACTCAAGTCCATGGTACAAGTGTTTTATAATTTTTATCCTGGGCAAAGTCTTACTAATACTCCTAGTAAGCATGTAGGAAAGCTGATGTGCTTTTACAGCTTATTCAGCTCCTGTGCCATGTGCCTTAGACACTCCACATCTGAATAGCTTGACAGGAAGCTGAAGAGCTGAAGTAATACACTAAAATAGCAAATATCTTTGTAGTGGCCCAAAGTACGTTATCTGTATTTAGTATTTTCTTTAGTAAATGCACTAACATTGAATATGTACTTAGAACTTTGTCCAATTCAGCATTCAGCTCTCTGGCTGGCATAACTGGAATTTAGAGGAATGTATCCTTTTCAGTGTAATGCTCATTAAAACAAACATTCAGAAGCAAAGACAAGCTGGATTTCTTTAAATAACATTAATTCCATTTAGGAAAACAGAATTAATAGATATGAAAGCATGCTGCTTCTTCCTTTGGACAAAGCATGGATAATAATTCATAATAAAATTGACTTAAATTGTATTAAACCTTGGTTAAAATAGAATGTTAGCAAAGAAAATTATTTCAGCGCTTCCAAGGCACTTGTGCTTTTCAAGCAGCAGAAGCAAATAAAAACAAGCAGCATCAAAAGCTAGTCAAAAAGGTGGACTTTGTAAGCAAGATAAAGCTTAAAATACTGAAACCTGCACCGTCCAAAAACCAATCTTCACCAGAATGCTTAGCTCTGACATCTTTTTTTCATATGCATATTAGTGTATCTGTCTTAACTTGCTTGAAGAGAAACCAATAATATGTATAATATGCTTCTACTCTGCTTTGCTATGGAAACAAGACATGTGTGATCTCACTCCCTGGCTTTCTGTATTTTCTCAGATAATTTTTAACTTGTTAGATGATTTCACCTAATTAGGAAGGGGAAAAAAATGAGGGGGAAAAAAAGAGGTGGTGTCAAAAGTAATTAACTTCCTAGAGTTTGTAGGAAACAGGTAAGTAAAGTAAAACTGCATGAGACTGAGCAGGAAGCCCCTCCTGATGGCGTAGGACAGACACGGGGCGGGACAGACACGGGACAGGACAGACAAGGACATGGGACAGACAGACAAGGACATGGGACAGACACGGGCTCTGGCACAGTGCAGAGGGAGTCCCCAGGCCAGGCCCCACGGGGCCACCTGCCCAAGGCTGAGCCAAACTGCTTCCCAAAGTAGTCCCTTCATGCTGCCTTTTGCAATAGAACTGTAGTTTGAAACACAGGCCTATGTAGAACGTGCTAGAAAAAGGGACAGAAAAATAACTTTCAAAAATGAGATTAATAATACTTCAGCTCACGACTTGAGCTTTTCATTCCTTCTTCCAGCCTCGTCTCTTCCTCATTTAGGGCTGCAATGCTTGCTGTTGATGGCAGTAACAACAAAAACAGCAATATTGACTCGTTGATCAGAAGTGTATCATAACTCAGTGTGGTTTTCCTGTCCAGTTGTTAGCACTTGTCTGTTCCAGGTGCATTTCACCTGAAGGAACGGACTGTTTCAAAGCAATCCCATCTGAACTGCATAGCCAGGGGAAAAAAAAAAGCTAAACCAAGACCTTATCTGAAGATACGATTCCTGTTTGGATAGGCAACACTAAAAGAAAATTACAGCCTTCGTATAACTGTGCCTGCTTGCTAATTCCCTGGTGAGTTAAGGCAAGGCTGTGAGGGTAATAAAGCCTTTTCTTGATTGGAAAATGTTTCATTATATGAATAAATGAATCACTTGTCCACATCCAGGATCATTTCACCCCCCCCCCCCCCCCGCCTTAAACTGTATAGAAACATTAAAATGTAACAGCAGGGAATTCAGCCAGGTTTTATCTGCCCCAGTAACTGCAACAACCCTCATGTACACATCAGATTTCTATAAAAACCCCTACGTTCCAAGCAAGAGAATTAAAGATTTTCTTATTTCTATCAAAAGTTAGATGCTCTTATTTTAACCTTTGTTCATGTTCATACTTCCAGGCATGAAGTGCTACTAAAGCATGTTATACTTGGCATCTCTTATTACTGAAGCAGAAGGCAATGTAATTTTGTGAGAAAGTGTAATAATGCAGTATTCATTTTTCTTCTGTGGCTGGAAGCCAACTCTATATTAATATTCATTTCCAGTATACAGAGCCACAGTATTTCATTTATTTTAAGAATTTACAATTAATTTCGTATGATTCTGTTATCTGCTCCCAATTTCCTTCCCTGTTTCTTTTAGCTGAAAAAGCAGCTCTTGTATGGACTTTAAAAAAGTAAATTCACAACTGAAGCATCAAAAGATTGCTACTGGCTACTAAAAGCAAAAAAAAAAACAGGGACAGAACAAAATGAACTTGAAATATTATAGATGACAATGAAAATTAACTTTCTGCAAATGGCAAAAATTCAATCTGCAGAAGTTCTCAGCTGACTTTTTCCTTTCCAAACTCAGCAGATAAAACATTTTAAAAGATTTTAAAAGATTTACAGCCTGCAGTTTGCAACTGTAACCACACCATGTAAAGTTGTGTGCCTGCTTTTCCTTTCTGCTTTCAAATGTTTTCAACCATCACACAGCATTAAACTGCAAGTACCTGAATGTTTGTAAAATGTGTTAAGTAGAGGGATCTGAAACAATTGCAATAATAATAACAATAATAATAATATTCTTAGTGTTTCAAAACTTCAGAAAAAAACCCCATAAATAGATGTCTCAACTTCCTACACCTTAGATTGCACCTAGTGCAATGGCTTTTGCAATGTAAGTGCATTTATAATTAGCACCAGTTACTACCAAACTAGCCAGTCATAATGTTTATAACTCCAACCTCCTAATCCACGTTTACCTTTCTTACCTATGAAAGAGGCTGGAAAGCATTTCCCCTTCCAGCTGTTTGCAGCTGCTTTCCTGTGCAGGTGGATTACAGCCAAGCCCCCAGCCGGGACAGACACCATGGGGGCAGCAGGGACAGGAGTCCCAGCAGGAATGAAACCATCCCAGATCTGATCTGGGAAACGCCAGGCTCCTACTACATCCTGGCAATATTTACGGAGGGGAGGGATGGGAAACTGACAGTGGAAGCTATTTAAGTGAAATGAGACTTCCCCAAGTTCAGAAACTGCCATGAAGACTCCGAGGACACGCTCCCTGAGAGATGTGTATGTTCACACATGCAGATGAAAAACCTATTTCAGCAAAGCTCGTCTGTCAGCACAACCCGAGCTGCGCAAGTCTAGAAAGAAAGCTTAGGAATTACACAGTGACTGTGGAAGCCTGCATAAAATATTTGAATTTTTAATCTTGGGGTTTGTCATTTTTACAGACTTTTTATTTATATAATACTTCCTTTTTACTTACACAAATTTAGGAAGAAAGAGAAGGGTAGGAAGGGTAGCTTTTCAGAAGTAATTCTAAAAACCTGGCCTTAAAATTCAAGGAATTTTGACAGAGTAAGGTGCATATCTGCTTTAAAATCTGGTGAGATCATGACAAAGATGCAGCAAGGAAGTCTATATATTATACATCAATTACTGAATAATGTGAGATGGTATGGAGATGCTATTTTATTACTAATCTTTTCACCTGCAATCTAGTCAATCAAAATGCTTACACCCAAAAATAGCTTCAGTTCTATATGAATATTTTTAATTAAGAATTCATAAGTAATGTTTTCCTTTTCATTCGTGTTCCTGTTTATTAAAAGGGTCACAAGAACAGCTGTGGAGACAGACTAACTGGATGAAGTATAGTTTATGAAAAAAACAGATCAAGAATAGACAATGCATCTTCTTTAAAAAATCTTTTTCCTTTCCTTCCTCATCTCTTTAATTTAACAGCTATTTTAAATACATTTGATAGCAGTGAAGTATTCTTCCTTTTTCTAAAAAAAGCAAAAATATTTTCAAGTAGATGCTATTTCTGTATGAACTTTGAGTTTTATTTCCTGAAATTTAACTTGCATAGCACTACTCTTAATGAAGTGTTTGCCATTTCGTTTTCAGTGAGCCAAATTAGAAAAGCAAAATGGGTATTCCATTTAGTTGTTTTATATCACATTTAACATATCCATACATTTCTTCCAAATGGTTGTGCAATGAGAATAGGAAAGGAAGGATAAACAGGAAGAATCCAAAAATAAGGCACCTACCAATCAAGGCTATTAATACTTCACTTGCCTGAACATTGCACTTCAATTTCAACATATGACACTATCAAACCTAAAAAACCCTATTTTCTTCTTTTCTTCATTAAAAGGGGACAATTTGAATCTTATAAATTAAACCTAGAATATGCTACAGATAGATTTAGTATGTCATCCTGAAACTTCAAGTTATCTAACAGAAATTAATTGTACAGTCCATTTAACTCATCTGCAAACCCAAGTAAAAAACAGTAAACTAAGGCTTACCTTCAGTACACTGCAGGAAGCTGATAATGAGCAGGAACCAAAAACTTTGCATTCTGCAGCCAGAAGACACCATTATTGATCCCTGTAAGAATTTTCTTTGTATTCCTTAATGAATCCAGTTATAAAAGCCCAGCATCATCGAAACCAGTGGTCTGCATTATTCATCTTCATACCTGGAGTAGCAGAGGATTTGGAAGAAAAGGACAAAAAAAAAATCTATCAGTACCTGAACACCAATAATTTGGAATACCAAATTTTACTTCATACAGAGACAGAAATTTTTAGTAAAAACTCAGAGTACACCTGCACTGTAGCTGGGAATGTGGCAGGGTTTTGGGATGTAATCTCTCAAGGTCAATGATCGCTAAGCACAATGCCAAATAATGTTAAAGTTGAAAGCATGAGTTGTATTGATGTATTTGCACTAAGACACATAAAAAAAACCAGCAGAACATTTGCGCTCAATATAAGAAACTGGACCCGTAGATGAGTCGGCTAAGCTTTTTTGATTCCACAAATCTGACACAACCTGCATTTCTCTACCTCTAGGAACCACAGTAAAATTAAATCTAGGGCACTACCATACTTCTTGGGGATTTGAAACATGGAATGACTGAGAACACCAGCAACTCCTCTCAGCAGGAAGGCTGAGCAGGTCTGCTCCCTGCCATGGTTCTGGCATTCCCTTCATGCTACACAAAAATTGCTCTCCTTGGATGAGAGAGGCAGTAACAGCTGCTTTGCTGACAAAATACCCTGCTTGGTGAGGCAGCCTCTCCATATGACTGCACAGTTATCTGTATTCTACACAGTAAACATCATCAGAGAAAAGGGAATAAACAATGGATGAGACCTTCTCCTGTCCTTAGCCTCGGACAAGATTTGTCTCCTACTGAGAAACAGGGACTGAACTACTCCTGTAAATGATGTACCAAAGGAGGAATTCTTAAAGCTATCATTTGCATTTGAAAAATATAATTACAGTGATAGAGTGCAGTAGCTGTGGTAGAAGATTTGACAGCAGAGTGCTCCCTTTTGCTAATGACTCTATTCTCTCACCAGCCAGCTGAGTAACTACACACATCCTCTTCCATATCTCACTGTGTAAAGCTAGGTCATGCTTCAGCTCCGACTATCAGAGTTTGGGAAGCTAGAGAAAAATTAACATCCATAGAAGAACAGATAATTTTTAAGTAGAAAGCTGGCTCTACATATTACAGATACGTGAAACAAC
Source organism: Hylia prasina (assembly GCA_013397195.1). NCBI lineage: Eukaryota > Metazoa > Chordata > Aves > Passeriformes > Sylviidae > Hylia > Hylia prasina. Next base: position 1,304,808 of record VYXD01014173.1, read on the forward strand.
TCTGGAGAACACTGAACACTGCAGCAACCAAAGAGCTGAGCCTGGTGTCACATTGGCTTGGTCTTTCCAGGAGGAATGAACAGGACCGCATGGATGTATTGCTGAGATATCTGAAATTAATGTTACTTTAAAACCATGTAACAATGACTGTGTAAAAATTTAAGTAGCAGGATCTAAGGGCCACTTATGATTCTTACGAGTACTAGAGCATGTTAAGGGTTTTAAAAATACTTTTACCCTTTTGGCAAGGAGAAGTGGAAAAGATGAAGAGCACAAAATGCTAGATACAGAAATTCTATGAGAAGTTGATCATTTTTAGAAGTAGGAAGTGTATATTAGTCAATGTTAATCATAATCACTCATAAAGTTTGTTCCCTGGGCACAGAAACAGCAACAAGACTGACACTCATTTTTTTCCCACGAGGAGACAAAGATGGGAATTAACAGAAAACATTATGGAACAATTTCTCTGGGTCTCAATGAAGGCAGTGTACCTGTGCAGATAATTAAATAGCCAAGCAAGTTTCTTTCCTTGGCTCCTCTTTAAGAGAACTGGAGGCATCCCTCTCACAACACAAGTGTGCTTGCGATTCCTCAGAGAGGGAAATGAAGGAAAACTGGCACCTGAGGCCATATGATTTTATGTTTATTGATACATAAAATGAACCCTTTTTTACAATTTCCAGCTACTGACAGGTACACTTCAGTTGCAGGCACTTTTTTTCCACATATATTTCAACAAGAAGCAGGCAACAGCAAACCGAGCTCAGGATGGGAGAGTGAGGCTCTCCCTGGCACACACCCGTGTGCCCTGAGGTACAAGGTGTGACCTAAATTTAGATGGTGGCACAGGACAACCCCGAAGCAGCTATGAAGAGTCAGTCACATTCCAGCTCTGGATCTTTTACTAGTCCACAAAGGATGCACTGCATTCAGCAGAAATTAAAATTGCAAAGGAGCTCTTGCTGAGTTCAGAAGAAAAAATTGCCACCATGATCTCCAAAAAGAAGCCCTAGAGATAGTTCAGCTAGAAGCTTGGGAAGAGTTTGGATTAATTTTTCACCTGTAGCACCCAAAGGAAAAATCATGAAACTATTTCATACACACTACAGACTAATCAGCATAATTTCAGTAAGCAATCAGAATAATCCAGGAGAATAGATGATGAATAATAATGGCTAAAAGTGAAATTATATCAGCCTTCTGATTGCTCCCAGTCTGTCCAGAAGATTTGGATTTCCTGAGACTCAAGTGTTATCATTATTTCTGTAACATATCATTGCACTCCCAGGTTTTGAGATATCTTTCTTCAACTTCAACTGGACAGCGACATCCCTGTGCTTTATCATCCTCAAAGTCATCACTTCCTTGTGGGCCTTTTTAAATTGGAGGGGGGAGGAAAGAATTATGTCAAAAATAAAACTAAAAATCAAAGCATCATTTGCAGTAAAACCTAGCATCCGCCAAGGAAATAGTTGCAAAACCTAAGCCAAACACTTTGCCTTTTCTTTTTTTTTTTTTTAATTGAGTAAGAGTTCTTGACCTTCTAAACTGACTTAGTCACTTTTATAAGGACCTACAGTTTCTGAAAATATATTGATGCCTTTGTAATACCAAACCCAGGAGAAACTATTCAATTAAGAAGAAATTGCCAGCTTCTTAAAGGACAATTTTAAGTGTTTTTTGCAATATATTGTTCTCTTCAGATTGCTGTAGCCTACAGACATAGGATTTAACTCAGTGTGCTGCTGCAAAAAGAATTAAAAATAAACTAACCAGCCCCTACTAGATTATCAGTAACACATGTTTATCTAAAAACCCAAGAAGAAAATGAAACAGTGTTTGAAAACTGATGCAATAGGGTTTGGGTTTGCTTCTTTTCTTTTGAATAAGTTAACTTGTTCACAGCAAAAAAATTTCCAAAAAAAACCACCCTGCTAGAATCTCTGTGTGGCTCCAAGTAAAAGAAGGGCTTTTTATTCATCAGCATAACAAAAGCTAAACCTGAGAAAGGCATCCAGACATGAGCTGGAGCCAGAGAGCACTTGGACTAAAGACATTGCTGTCAGCCACATCCTTCTGACCATCCATCTATCAGTGATACAGAGACTGTCGGTGGCATCTCACAACAACAACAAGAAATCCCAAACCAAATGAGTAGAAGCAGGAAAAGCTGTATTAAGTTACTTCTTTGTAAACAGAAAAAGGAGACCACAGCAAGTGGCTGTCCTGTGCAAATAAGTTATTTCCCCTCAGACCTTAATAAACCTCTTCTCTGCATCGCTGACTGCTTCAGCTTGTGGGTGGGGCATAGAGAAACTCCCTAGAGCAAAATCTTCCTTGAATTTCAGAGTGCAATAAAAGCTGCCCAGAAAATTTCAGTTGCAACTTAAATCCCTACCTCTGGGCCATACTGCAATCTCCTACGGGAAAAAAAAACCAAAAAAAACCACCCTGCTGGAAGCAGAGTGATTTACCTTGTTAAGATTCTTCTCATATGCACTCTTAAAGAAGGCTAGATCAGGAATAGAAATGTTACTGTTGAAACCTGTAACACTGCAAAGGTACTGGGCATCTCTTCATACTGTATTCACAAGCTGTGCTCCAAGTCCCGAATATCTCAGTGCCCCCACCTTGCTTCCTTGTTCTTCTGTGCTTCTGAAACCCCTTGCAGACGGAACACGACCGCTGCAGAATACACGCCACTGCTGGCCATCCCTCTCCCCGCAACATTGCTCAAGAGCACCCCAGAGATAAGAGAAAGCTGCTCCAAGCATGCTCCTTGAAATACTTTTATCTTTGAAGAGAAAGACCTCTAAAGGACTGCCGCATCCCAACTCTACTCTGTTTAACCTTCCCAAGGTTTTATTTTCAAAAGCCAAAAAAGGGTCTTTTAAGAGCTTCCGGACAACTGACACAGCATGCTCAAAAGCTGCCTTTTTCCTCCTGTTCTATCCAGCAATTAAGACAAAGGAGAACACAGAGATCTTCCCAGCTGAGCAAGGATGTTTTTCTTTAGCTAAAAGTCATTCAGACTAATGCTGATGTATTTTAGACTATAGTGCTTAATTTTCCAAATCATTTTAAAAACACCGCGGAGCACTTGCAACCTCAGTGAAGCTTTAACATCCCTATTACAGAAATAAGATTTATACTAGCTTTACAGATGATGAGGCACAGGGAGGTAAGGAACATCAGGCATAGCTGCACAGCTCATACATGCCAAGGAACTAGCAGGACCAGGCAGTCCTTCTTATAAATCCTGTGTGACCTACCTTGCCACACATGCAGCACCCCCACTGCCTTTCATAACCCAGTTTATGAAACTGAGCAATTCTGTAATATATATGAGCCATTCTGCAGAGGAAAGGAGGGGGAAGAGAAGGCAAGGGTGAGTAGATATATATTCATACAATATAATAGACTACTTAGTCTCCTGAGAAATCATGTGTCCATGTGCTTTCCCGTCATGAGGCTTTCCCAATTTAAAAAAAAAAACAAAAAGTTAAACTTACTATAATCTGTAACACAAGAATTTAATTAGTGAAGAGTGATTAGTAAAACTAAGCCGCATTAGCAAAATAACCAAATGAGACTGATACTGTTTATGATCCAAGAGTTACCATTTTCTACGTATCTGCAATGAGATCCAGCTCCAGTTTTCAACACCAAACCTATCTTCAGATGCATTCAACATGAGTTATTCCTAAATTCTCAATATGCTTATTCAAAAATTGATTGACATTAATAACTCCACATTAGTGCTACAGTCCCAGATTGTAGAAAATCTGGTTATGAGTTTTAGCTATGAGACCTTACAAATGAAACCCCCTAACAATCAAGACTGTGCTGATCTAGTTACCCTACTTCCTATGGTAAACAACCAATGCCTGATCTGTTCCAATGAAACCAGCTGCATATTGCAAGGTGAAAGGAAAGGCCAACTCTGATCCATCTAAAATGGCTACCAAATACTTCCTTTCCATTAAAAGCAATTTAGTGCTCAAAAGGTAGCAGGGAGTCTTATCTACACTTCTATATTCAACAGTCCCTATTAATTGTCACCTTGAACATTGGATTTCTAACCCAAAACATTTCTTCCCAAGTTACATGGAAAGAATACAGTATGAGGGAAGGGAATAATACAGTAAGTATGAGACTTGACCAAGGTCATCCAATCTTGCTACAAAAAAATTACTTCAATGCATTCAGCTGCATTGTGCTCTGAAGTTACATGCTCATGCCTGATGAATGCCTGAAATAGTGAGCAATAAATGTGTATCCTAAAATTGACAAAGACCCCAGAAAACTCACCCCAGCCTGAGTTCCCAGCTTTCAGTGTAACGGATCATTCAAAATATCCAATCTACCTATGCAAGACATGACACTAAACAGTGCACTGACACTATTTTACCAACAGAACATCACAATTTAGTCCATCAGTCCCCAGCACATCAGTGGTCTACCACAATCATTCACAGAGAAAATAAATAGGATTTGAGAGGAAAAGACAAAGATTTTCCTTTCTCATCAGCGCTCTAATTCAGCTTGGCCTCACTCTCGTGTTTTACAGACACGTTACACAGTGGTCCATTCCCAACAAGCCAGCTTTGCCCCTTGTTAACACAGGATAAAGCCTGGACACTCAAGGGAGTTTTCATTCAATAAGCCAGCAAAGTAAACCTTTGCTAGCGCTAATAAGAATGGCTTTTTTTGGCTCCAGGCACTCTCCTTTGCCAAGTCTGAATTTCTCTTTTCGCCTTTGATAAATGCTCAGAATCAAAGGGGGGGGTGGGAGTGGATGGAGGGTGTCACTCAATCCTCATTGCAAATTCCCTGTATTTCACTGGAATTGACACCATGAGACCACCTCGGCACAGGCAGTGCAGGTAAAACCCTTCTACCGTTTCTGCCCTCTCTGTCACTACAGCTTCCTGGGAACTCAAAGGTAAATCCCCACCATCCAAAGAAGGGCGGAGGGAAAGGGATGCTGTAAGTCAATTACAACCGTTATCGGCTGTAATATCTTAGTGTCATGCTAAGCATGTTAAATATGCTGATCACTGTGGACACCAGAGGCTGTTTGCCATTCTCTTCATTAAACTGCAAAACAAATAGCTCTCATTTTCAAACCTATGTAGGACAGATTTTATGAACATCAAAAATAAACAAGAAAATAATGAGTATATTTACAAAAACACTGAGAACCATATGACAAACCTAAAGAAGCAATTGTAACAGCTGAAGAAAATTCAAAGGCTTTTCAAACTTCTCAGAGAAGTGAAAACCTCAAAATAATCTATTTATATTAAAGATCTCATTTCTTTCCTTTGTAAAAAAAAATCACTAGACTAACATCAACCAAAGACACAGCAGTCTTGTAAGACAGGAAACTGTTTGTTGACAGCCTTGACAAGGCTTTGCAAAGGCCCGTATTTCTCAAAGCTGTTATGCCACTTAGCTGATTTTTTTTTTTTCCCCCTCCACTGTTTTTCACAGATGAGAACTTGTTTGAAGTGGAAGTAGCCTGAAAAACAAAACAAACAGAACTAAGTCCTGGGACTGTGGTCAGACATGTTGGTACCTGTGAAGTGACATGGTGTTTCTCTAATTGACTGCAAGGATTTCAAGACACCTGATCTGCTTTATGGCCATTAGCCCCTGGGCTTAGGCAGGGAGATGAGTTCTGATACTGACTACAGAATCCAGCTCTGGGGCCCCCAAGACTAAGAATTATGTGGACCTTTTGGAGAAGGTCCTGAGGAAGCCACAAAGATGATCAGAGGGCTGGAGCACCTTTCCCATGCAGACAAGGCTGAGAGAGCTGGGGCTGCTCAGCCTGGAGAAGAGAAGGTTCTGGGGAGACCTTATAGTACCTTTCTAGTACCTAAAGGGACACATGAGAACTGGAAAGGGACTTTTTACAAGGGCCTGCAGAGAAAGGACAAGGGGGAATGGCTTTAAACTGAAAGAGGGTGAATCTAGAGTAGATGTTTGGAAGCTTCTCTTCACTGTGAGAGTGGTAAGGCACTGAACAGGATTGCCGACATCAGATCCATGGAAGTGTTTAAAACCAGGTTGGATGGGGCTTTGGGCAACCTGGTCCGGCAGCAGGTGTGCCTAGCCACGGAAGGAGGGTTGGAACTAGATGACAATTTAAGGTCCCTTCCAACCCAAACTGTTCTATGATTCTGTCTTTCACAGCTGACACTGAAGTAAGACTACTCCACAGACCAGCACAGAGCCAGCAAAACACCCACGCATTACTAACTTCCAAAATAAAATCAAGTTACAGGCAAGAGCAGACAAGAACACATTTTTGTCATGCATGTGCAGCACTTTTATCCATGCTGTAACCAGGTTAACAGGGGCTGCATAGCCCCAACACACTGCACCTCTGGGGAATGGCTGTGCCGCAGCCTCAGCGTTTGGTATTCAAGCACAAACCTCAGTTTGGTAGCACCAACTCCCTGGAAACCACTGCACTGGAAACTTCTTCTCTGGGCATGTGCCAAGGAATATTATCAAGAAGATTCATGAAGCTGCTGGTTTAACATTCATTTCAAAGCACCCATTTTCTATCAGTTGTACTTATGATCATATTAAGTGGTCTGTATTCAATATAAATTATATTGTTCCAGTTTCAGGAACAAGCTTGAGTGTGCGGCAAAATCACTTTTGATTATTTAAAAAAATTCTACCAAACCCTTTTGTTAACAGAGAGATACCAACTCTTTATAAGCAACTGAGAGACACTTACCATTTTAAAAAGTCAGAAGCAGTGAGCATATAGAAATAGTCACCATGCACTGAGCATAGTTTGGGCAGATCTTTGCTTAGAGAGGAATATTGTTCTAACATTAACATCTGTGACACCATGGCCTAATCATTGTGCAGTGAAATATGAATCAAAATCAATGGTGGCACCTAAGATGTAATCTCTGCTGCGTTTGGCTCACTGCACTGAATCTGTGACTCATAAATCATTGTTACTAGCCATTCAGTGAAATCAATATTCAGATTCCCTCTTGGTCTATACATATGACCACTAAATGAAATAATAATGACCAAGATCTGTCATATATTAGGTTATCAATATTACCAAAAGGGTTTTCTTGGGAGCAATGAGAGAATATAGGATAAAATACATCAGATGAGCATGCAAAGAAATGTGAAAAACCTGTGACTATATATAGAGAGCAAGAGAAAGGAAATTTTAAATATTTCTTCTTCCATCATATGCTCAAGTATTAGAATTTATCATAGCACCACAATGCATTTCATGAAAGATCCTTTCAATAATGCATGCTTTTAACCATGTTTTAAAACATGCTGTACCTAAGCATTTTTCTTTGTCTTTTTTCAAATAGCCCCTTCTTACATTGTTCCTAGTTCTGTTTTTCTCTGAAGCACTAATAATACCACGATCAGAGAGTAGCGTTTTCCTTCCAGCAGCGTTATGGTCAGGACATTTAGAAGACCACATTTTAGTTCCACTAAAATATCTCCACCACCAAACAAACTTCCAGGACTAATTCCATAAACCTGAATTTTCCAAACCATTTACAAACCTTTTAGTTATTAAAAGGTAGTGTCTCGTGTCTTGCATAGAAACCTGAGAAGTACTGTGTGCTACCATCCCATACTTGGCCATGAGCCACAACAAAATTTTTAATTTTGACAACAGAAGAAGGGAAGAAGTCTTTAACTGCTTTCTAAGCAGACAAGAGATTCTCCAGGCAAGTATGACTTACAGGTAGAAATTCCACTGAATTTATTTAAACCTTTGGAGGACTTCTGTGTGGACCTCCTAAGTACAAAAAAAAGAGCAGGCACTGCCAGAAGACACATCTTTCATGCTTACCACTTTTACATACCAGTAGCACTTAGAAGGCTGAAAACTCTAAAATCATGAAATAAAAATCAACAGAGTCCTTGGTTTTCTCGCCTCGTAACTGGCTTTTCTCATACACTCATTTGAGACAAGAACTCAAGGGTGAGAAGCCCTGCACTGCACACACCACTACACACAAATATACTAGTGAATTACACACCTACTGCTTGCACATCATCAGGGATGTGAGAAACGTATGCAACAAATTTGGCAAATAAATCTACAGGATCTATTCAGAAAGGGCCTGATTCTGCAGTGAAACAAGGGATTCAATGCTCTTACTGGATAATGGGCTCTGCAAGGACATACAAGCTGCCGAGGTGTATAATAGTGCAATAGTGCTGCAGTTAAGAGTATTTCCTTGTACAATTTAATAAGCAATGAACATTTAGGTGACTATTCTTAACTATGCAAGACAGCTGAATAAGAACCAGTCATTCATCAGAGCTGCAGCATTCTTTCAGTTGGGGAAAACTGGGCTTTCTTATTTATTCAAACTATAATAGAAAAATAGAAATTATTTCAGTTACTTTTTATTCCTTTTGTAGAAAGTCTAAGTCAGGAAGCTATAATGACTACATTTGGAAAAGTTACAAGCAAAAAGGACTCTAAATTATAATTCAGCAGGAAGACTCCTTCTACCTGCATGTACCACTGTTTAAAACTCTTCTCCCTAGCAGCCTACATAACATTTTCTCTTCTGCAGAGAAATTTCTGAAGAGAAAGAAAGAAAAACTCCCCATGTATTGTGGAAACAGTGAAGGTCTCTTCCATGCATGGTGAAAAGGGAAGTGTGAAGTGATATCCTTTAAATATTAAACAAAATGGAATATGAGTTATCTCCAGCATTGCCATGCCAGCCACTGTGAGCACTTGAGGACAAAGTATCCTGAAACTGCTTTCATGCAAGGAATTTTTAAAAATAATGAATACTTTTTAAAGTATTCAAGAGAATGAACTCTTTCCACTGGAGTGGCTGAAAACATTATATTTCCTGTATATTTCTTTTTTTTTAATCATCCATACAGCACAGATGAAATTTAAGATACATTTTTAACACATTTTTTAGCAGCAATGTGACCTCTGATATTCTGTGGTTTCATCACACAGACCAAAAACATACATTTACAATTTCTTTTAAATAATATAGCTCTTGATGGCTTAATGTGACAATGACACTGTTACTTTGGAAAATATCTTATTTTTCTTTAATTAGGTTAAGTTATGATTTTAAATGATAATTTCTTTTGCCTTTCATGATTATAAATACTTACTGGCTTTTATTTTGTATTCTTTTGCTACAAATTAAAGAGAATTGCTTTTTATTAAAACCCTGCTCTTCATACATTCTGCTGCAGTTCATGAACTGTATGTACAACTAATGAAAAAAAAATAAGTCTACATTTGTCTATCAACAGTATTTATAAGTGAGAGAGTGGAAAGATGACAAAATTTTAATAAGAACGTTATATTATAGTAGCAATAATCTAGGTGTTTTACTGGGAAGTGAAGTGGATTACCGTAAATGAAATTTTTAAATGTCCTTTCCATTTTATAGATAACACAAAATGACTCTTTTCATGTCTCCAGCGATAAGGATACATGTGTCACACATATTTAAATAGTGCCTTCACCCTATCCAACCCTGCTCATGAATTAATAATTCAGTGACATTAATACAAGAAGATAAATGATAAAGAGGTTATAGCAAAAGGGCCAGTGGTACACATATACTTCTTTTAAAACAGCTAATACCTCTCTGCCAATTACAGTCAGAACTTTTTTACAGTTTTCAATGGCATTTTTACAATCTAAATAGCAGCTTATGCACACACAATTTCACACAACTCAAGCTTAATAAATCTCCTGCTGCTACCAAACAATCATTCTGGGGGATTAAAGTGCAACATCTGCTAACATTAATAAGCATTTTACATAGCAATATGTATAAAAGCAGTTGCTATCAGTCTTCTGAAAAAGCTTCCAGACTGGTTTGGCATAAATTATATCTTTATCATTCAACTGGTAACTTTAGCTTACGGCAACAATAAGGTAGCTATAACACTATCTAGCTGGAAAACACAACAAAATTATATACGGACTGCTATTATCCTTTGTAGTGCAACAATTTTCAAAATACTTGAAAAATAAACAAAAAAAAACTGTATATATGCAAAGAAATTCAGGTAAGAACCTGGTAAACCCACATAATTTCAATACTTAGAAGAAACCAAAGCTGCTAATCTGTTTGCAAGAGACAATTTCTCTCCTAATACTTAAGTTATAACTTTCTAATCCACCTTAGGCTTTTTAAATTTTTATTTGTATTTCTACTAAAGCAGCATCTACTGTGAAAGAATGCGTGCCTTTCCAAGGAGTAAAATAAATATCAGGGGGTTTATTTAATTAGGGACTCCAGCATACATTTTTAGGTAGAATTTGGCAAATGAGCATGCTGTGGAGTCGAGAGACGTGTAACATCAGCTTGAGCCAAGAACACAGTTGGCAAAAGCAGCACAAACTTTTACTTGCAGCCCTGCCAAGGCAACTCAAGCCCTGCAGTTCAGCTGTGGACAGCCGAATGCCAGAGCCTGCCAATCACCCTCCTCTGGAGTGAACAAAATGAAAAAAGTCATATTCTAGCTAAAAAAAAAACAGAGAGGTAGAATATTTCAGGCTCTCACTGCATACTCCCTACTATCCTAGTATTTTTTAGAAACTGAAAAGAATCAATAGTCAACATTGCAATAATCGACATGATAATACTTTGAATACCTTTTTATAGTGCCCCAAGATAATTTTGTCATGTGGACACGTGGGACAGTATCTGAAAGCTCATTTGTTTACTTCTCAAAAGAATAAATTTGTATAAAAATGTTTTTATAGAGAAGAACAGTAAACTGGATCAAATATATATGTAGAAATTATTTAATACACTAGTTTTAATTATCAATTAATGTCCCCCGATTAACATAACGATTTGCTTGAACAGGATTGTTTTAACAGTATTTTTTAAGTCAAAACATTGCTTTAAAAATTACTATTATCGTATTCTTCTGACATCGCCCACATACTTATTTGACATGTTTTAAGAGAGATGAAGAAAATCAAAGCAATAAGACAATAAAAGATTCCAGCAATGCCAGTGCTTGACAACTAACACTCAGGGCCTTTTGATGATATCAGGCTTTAAAAGTACCCAGAACTACGGCTGAAGCCAAGCTTAGCTGAGAGAAAAGCAGTCATTAAAGGGCAGTAGGAAAAAGCTTAAAACAAAAGGGAAGTCCATTTAGTATCTACTTTTCCTCAAACTGATGGTTTCTTTCGGCTGAAGTCTGCACCCAAAATTCCCATACATATTTCAAAGACTGGAATCACTGTTGCCAGAGGAAGCACATGAGGATTAAGAACCAGGTGCCTCAGTGCCACAGTCTTTCTTAACAACAGCTTGAATTTTAGATTACATTTTAAAATAAGTTTTTATTAAGTTACTGTGTGATGCCTTTAAAAACACAGCTTTATATTAAAGTGATAATTCCTTCCTTTTTTGTTATTTTAGAATAAAATGATATTAACACATGATTTTCTTTCCAGGCTGTTCCTCCACCCGCACTCTAATTCTCACATCAGACATATCCCTGCCATGTGCCAGCCTTACATGTTCTGGAAGATTTACTGCTGCTGTGATAGTCTCATGGCTGTTTCAAATCCAGGTCACAACTTTCCACAGTTACTTAGATTAACATTTGCAATTTAATCTATTTTAACACAAGAATTCAACAGCGCTGAGACAAAAATGAGGCGACTTTTTTGCTCAAAGATGACTGAATATTAAACATGAAATTTAGCAGGTTGTAATCATAACAGTTTGTAAACACTGTAATATATATGTCTGCCCTAATTTAGTAAGATGGAATTCTCACATAACACTCATCAAACTGAGCACAAAAAAATTGTCCTGGCATTTCACTAAATTAAAATCTTCAGTCCCCACAGCCAGAATGCACAAATTTAGATTTTATTAATACCTTAAATCAAACTCACTTTTATGAAAGGCAATTTACAAGTCATCATCTCTTCCAACAGCCAAGAACAGAACGGGGTCTTAAGCATATTTTTACAGACACTTTGATGATAGTCTAACCTTTTGGTCTGATTGCTACTTTTAACAAAAATAGCATTTTCTTTGAAATCCAGAAAACTCTTGTTTTCATGAATATATCTTTAAGCCTTCAGAGACAGTGTGGCTGTCAGCTCAACAGATAGAAAGCAAATTTAAGAGAAGCTATCCCTGTTAAGAAAATGCATGCCATTTTACCAGCTTCTCGTTCAGCAATCTCAGAAACTCCAAATTTAACCTAGATCACCAGATTTCACATCTTGCCCAAAGACATTGTATTGTGCCAAACCTTCACATTCGCAAAACCATGCAATTTATACACATGTTCAGTAAGCCACCTTGATTTCACTTGTGCTCTATGTACTTTAACATTTTAAAATCCTAGCACCACGTAACAGCAGTCAGCATTACAGGCACTTCTGCAATAGATTGCAAATCAAATGCACAATGAAATCATCATTGTCAGGTAGACTCCGCCGTGCTGCCAGTTACTCACCAGAAATCAGTGAGAGTCACACCATGGGGACATCGAGGAAAAAAAGGTGGGGGGAAAAAAAGAAAAGAAAAAAAGGGGAAAAAAGTTAAAAAAGGCAAGTGAGCAGGCAGAGCGGGAATACGGCATTCCCCGCAGCTTGTTTCTAGCACAGAGGAAGCGGGAAAGCCCTTGGGTAGGGCGTGGAGGGAAAGGCAGCAGATGGCAAGGGAAGGCCGGAGCACAGGAGCCCCGCGGAGCCGGCAGGCTCGCCCTGCCCGGCTCGGGGAGCCCGGGCGGAATGAGGAGGGACCGAGAAGCGGAGGAAGGCTGACAGCGAGGGAATGCAAGTGAATCGGGATCAGCAAACATGCGGCACCGCACGGAGAAAGGAAAAAGACCTGTTCGCGTGAAATATCTGAGCGTAATTTGATTTCCTTCAAGCAGAGTGCCAGCATTTAGGATCAGCCGCCACATTCCCATAAGCCAACGTACAGAACTTACTCCTCTCCAGGACACAACTGCGAGCTACACGGACTGCAACGATTTTCTTTGGAATCCATATGAAAAGCCCACCAATATACATCAGAGTCCACGAAACTCTCTGGACAATTGAGTCAAAGCAGTAACAAATGTGGAGACAGAGAAGGAGACCGTGGACACCCGGCGCTACAAGAGGGGCCAGCATACACAATGTGCAATGAGATGTATGTCTGCATCTCTTACCTGCATACAATACTTTGAAACATTTGCCATGCTGCAAGTAATCTTTTTCTATAAATGACTGATGATTTCACAGTGCCATTGCAATATTCTATAAGTGGCTAATGATTTCACAGCGCCATAATAATAATTTAAAAAAAAAAAGGTGACCACAATTTCAACACATCCATTGCCCATTCTGAGAATTGTTTGTTTGTTTAAAAATCAAATCCAGAAGAGGTTGTGACAGTAATAAGTGTACTGCTTACTTATGGGTCACTGTTGGGCTGAACTAAGATTTTATTTCTGGAAGAAAAAAAAGCAAAACAGGAGCTGTCCATAATACAGATGACAATGGACAGGGAAAAACCAAGTCAACCTAAAGGTCCATCTTCTTAGATATGTAAGAAGTGACAGACAGAGGCATGACAAAACACTTCACCCGACACTGCCTGGTTATGAACATACTCTCCAAAAGTTACTCAGTTTTGTTTTAATATCTCTTCAGTCAAAAGGTGATTTGACATTTTTGACCTAAAAATAGCAGCTTTATAGGTCTTTAAAAATAAAAATATCTAATCCAAAAGTACCATGGTGTACAATACAAGAAGAGCTTGCAGCAAGCACAGTGGAACTTTTCAACACCTAGAGATTTCACCCCAATTATTTCTTGTCTCCAAAACAAAAAACAAATCCACTGTGACAGTATTATCTTACAACAGCTAAATAAATACCAATTTTTAATTTTTCCACAGTGTTGTTATTTACTAACTAGAACATGTAGCTGTACAGTCCAGCTGGCTGAGAGCAGAATGAAGGGAAACAGGCTCTTCCAGGCTAGCAGTGACCTTCATCCGTACTCTGGACACACATTTCTTCTCCTGATCTCGCAATTTTATCACAAGATAAACTGGACATTTTTTATTTTAAATAAGTAGTATTTTAATAAAGACTCAGATGTATACTCAAGTATGTACACATTCATGAGCAGATATTTACTTAGGACTGGTAAAACTTCGTAATTATTTAATTCACTTTTGAAAATATTTGTAAAACATACAGTGCCTAAGAACAGCTTAAGATAGCTAAAATTCAAAATACAGTCATCTAACTATTTTCAAATATTTAAACAGGCTACTAAATCTTGCATTTCTGTCTAGGAAGATATTTATCTGGCAATGGCCACTAACAGTTTTAACTTCCAAACAGTAAACATCGACCACTTCAACATCCACAGAGCATCAATTTCCTAAAACCTGAACTTACACACAAGTCCATTTCCAACTTCCCATTTTTAGCCCCACTCGATCAGCCATAATTATGATTATTTTGTGTGTGCATGCTGTAATTCTGTTACAGTTACAGGAGTACAACTCATTAAACTGGGGTTGAACAAGCTGTGTGGTGTGGGAGGAAAAGTACCACTGCTCTTCCACTAAGGACCAAAACATCAATAATTCAAGTTGATTGGGAAACACTATTCAAGCAGACAATTAATTTTTAAGAATGTGGTAGAGATAGTAACAAGTATTGCAAAACAATTTTAAATTTTACAAGACTCGTCAACAAAGGTTACAAATACGAAGCTTCTGAAATAACAAAAATCTGCATCTTTTCTTGCTCCAGGTTAATGGAAAATGGACTCTGGAAACATTCTGGAATCCAGCCAGCAAAACTACGAGCATTGTCTGTGACCCCAGCTGCTGCACAGGGAGGATCCCCCCAGAAATTCACTAAAACTGAAATACACCTAAGAACTCAAAGACTTAAGGAAAGAAGAAAGAAAACAACAGTCTACCATGCAAAATTAGAAATGCAAAATACACCTATCCACTAAGGTGGCTCCATTTCCTACACACTCATAAAACCACACGGACTCCAGACACGCCACTGCCTGAGACACTCCCGTAAGCTTCCCCCTACATTCCCCTGCAGCCCTGGACAGGGAGCGTGGCCAAAGCCTCCCCCAGCCCCAGGAGACATGTGTGCCCTTTCCAGGAAGGGAGAGAACTAAATCAGTGTTTCCTTTGGAGCACAGGATGAACCTTTCTGCTTGTAAGAGCTCTTACTGTTTCCATAGTGAATGTCATTTACATGAAGGGATTATAAAGGTTCCCACATGAAAATGCATCTCTGGCATAACTACATTCTTTCAAGTTACTTTTCCTCCCACTTGCTATAGTTCCAAGGTGAAAGGAAAATATTGACAAAAACAGGACATAAGGGGGACAAAAGATAACCACAGACTGAAAAACATGAAACTATCAAACCATTTACAATTTTTTTTTTTTATAAGTTTAACTCCTCATGGCAACTGGGCAGCCTGAGATCAACTACACAGGGTAAAACACTTTAATTTATAGCCTAAGGGTTCTTCCATGTTTAAGAGGAAGGCGCATGTAAAGAAACACAATATCTTTCTCAGCCCGTCTGTTCTTTGAAATGTCTTCATTAAAATGGAGATTTTGACTTTTTGACTGTGAATAACAGAAAAAGGACAAACCTGGTTTCCAAGGATCTTCATCTGCAGACAGCACACACAAAGCTCCCCCTTCCCTCTCACAACAATCACACTCATGTTTCTCATGTACTGCAGGCAGGTTTTCAGGGGGAAGGGCAGATGGGACCACCTCCAGTTCATGATGATTAGCTAAATTGGTCCTCATTACACCTTCATTTTATCATGATGCAACTGAGAGAATAAAGCCAAGAATGTGGACCTGCAGGACAGGACTCATACTTGCCCAGACCCAAGTGGCAGCCATGGCAGAGACCACCACTGCATCCAGGATGTCACAGTCCATGCCACCAGAGAGCTGCAAGTCACAAACCTACAGCAATAAAGCTGTTCTTTTTTTTTTTTTTTNGTGGGAAGGGGTGGAAATCTCTTGTGTACATGGACAATCAGTGTTTCACCAACGCTGCAGTAGAACCACAACTTGTTCAACGATCATATGAGCTTGAGTGAATGTTACAGTATGATAGCAGGAGCTACTCTTTTATAGCATCTGTGAGCCCCAACAAAATTCCACTCAGTATACTTACCCAGATAGTATAGCAGCAGCTAACACTTCATATACGCACAAGATCTGAACAGATTTCTTTTAGGTAACTTATATCATGTCTGTAATTAAGGGTATATTAGTCCTATCCCTCAGCTTTGCAGAGGTTGTGAACATAGTTGTGCAAATTGCTTTACCACGGCACTGAAATAGCAGCAAACTTTCTCACTGCCCCACGTATTTTTTGTAAACCCTTACCAATTAGTTTTATTAATCTGTTAATGCTGCAGCTTTATTTGGTGCATTGGTTATTATGTATCTATTTAAAACACAAACAGAAATAAATTACTGGACATCTTCCAGTGGACCTACTAAAAATTTTTCATTTATTTGGTCTGATTCAATTAACATTAGGACTTCGGTAACTTTTTTTAATATGTAAAATTGTATTGAACAAAAAGAATTGTTTTAAATTGTTTCATATATTGAGTGATCTTCTGTGGAAAATATATAAGAACTGAGAAATTTACTGACTACAAAATCTTAGCGATAAATCACAGGCTGGGGGATATTAAACTAAATATAATTAAAATAAACCAAATTTTTCAATTGGTTGTTAATGATAGACAGCAGAAATATGCTGACTTCACTGTTAGCCTCTATATTCTTATATTTGTTTTTTTAAGTTAAAATTTGTTCAAGCAGTACTTACTCATCACGCCACTGACCAAAAAACACTGTAATCAGAACTAATACCATTAGAAGTGAAGATGTAGGAAGGATATATGAATTCTGTACAGGTGACAGAAGCATAAGGAAGAATTTTATTCACGGGTATACTTGAAAGGTTATATTGGTTTTATGTGCTCTGCTCGGCAGATTTTTCAGTCATGTGCCAAGAACTGCTGATTACTTGCATCCCATTTGCCAAATACAAAAGCTTTATTAGTCATAACAGCATGGCTATTCCAAACAGACAAAGAGATATAAATAATAATAAAAAAGACAGAAGAAGAAAAAGACTTGCCCCTTCTTCAGGGTTAGTTGTCTGTGGGCAGTTAAGTATGACTTAGTGTGGCTTCATTTCTAATGCACGTTACAAGTAAAATGACTACAGTGTGATCTGTGCTTTGATTTGTTGTCTTGCAAACAGAAGAATACTGATTTTATGCGGCCATTCATTACGGCATTTGTACAAAAAGAAAAATGGTTAATCTATCTCACAGGAGATAGATTATTATGTGCTTCAGGAGAGCACATAAGGCTAACAATTTGGTGAGAATATTTCTGCATATATTTTTCCTCTTTCAAATGGCAAATTGTATTCTAAAACATTATACAACTTTTGAAATTATAAATGCATGCAAAACAAATCCATTGCAATCTATTTTAGTACCTTTAAAATTAATTATAAATACTTGTAAAATCAAAGCATGGATAAAATGCTTTACCTCTTACTGAATTTTTATGCATTATTCACCCTTTTATTCTAAATACTGGCTTTTCCTTAGCTTGACTATAACAAGCCAAGCGCTGCCCTCAACAATGCAGTCACAGTTCACGCTCTTAAATCGGCTGGAGCTCCACATTCACCGGGGGTAACATTCATCCTTTTGTGCCTTCTTTTTACTTACAGACAAAAGATACGATCGATTTCCAAAGTTCAAAATGAATGAAATGTGAAGCCAAGCTAAGAACCTACAGGAGTTGGTCTGAAATAGAAAATGTTATTCTCCTTCTGAACACAAAACTAAAGACAAAGTTCCAGAATTTTGCACTAGATACAACATACATGGGTTACAGATGAAGCCATACACTGCTACCATGATTAGAAAAATAATGAAGTTTCGAGTATTCACTTTAAAGCAGCTTTGAGGTCCCAGTTATTTTCCAGTAAACCACAAAAAACCCCACATTTAAATCTATGGGCAACTTCTCCTAGCACATTTTCAGAAGCGGAATATATCATGTCAAAAGAAACATATACCTCTTTTCTCTGATGATCAATAACAATTTAAAACAGATGGGTATAGAATCTTTCTATAGAAAATCTTACACATAAAATTAGTCCAAAGCATCCAGGAAATGTTGTGTCTTTACAAATTTACAATACTACCACTGCATATCTACAATGTATGGAACATGTACTGGAAGTTTCTTATACAGTAAGAATTGCCATCTACATATTTTCTTAATTTGGAATTACCTTATTCTAATTTGGTACAGGATATCAGGGAAAGAAAGGTATTTTGTTTGTTTAAACACTCATTATTTCAGTATTTACTGAATTGTAGCTCAAGATACCATCTCAAAATATGTGGCTGTTTCATCACACTCTGCCATGCAGACTGCTGTGCTACTCAATGCAGTTATTCATAAATGACTATATAACCTAATGTATTTGTTCAATTAGTCTCCATAAGTGTTTTTTATTGACAAAACATAATTTAGTTTTATTAAATGTGACTGGAACATTGCTTCTGCCAAGCAAGTGAATATTAATGTCTCACTTTTTTTATTTTTTTAAAAAACAGATGGAAAATTTTAAGAATTAAGGAACAGCTTGAATGTCACTTACATGAAAATTGTACAAGTATGACATTATTGTCACTTTTGTTGCTTGCAGTAATTTTAAAGATTATCTAAGTTACTTATCACCATAAAAACCTGGCACTAGTGAAAGAGAAAATGTGTTACGCTACAGCTAAAACAACAAAAAAAATTACATTATTTTATTCAAGTAAGTTCTTCCAATGTAGCATTTAAATTACCATTGTTCTACCTTCAAAATACAAGGCTGTTAAAAATATATCTTAATCGCAGCTGCATTATCCTCACAACAGAACTAAAGCTACATACACGTCTTGATTTTCATATTGTACGGCAACCTCCACTGAGTGGAACTTCTGAAACATCCCTACATCACCAGGAAAGAAAAAGACAGACTGTGTAAAGAAAGATTACGTCCTTTCCCCTCCACAATTCCTCAACAAGATTAAATTAACAAACCTCTCTTTCTTCATCGTGACTTACATATCAGTATTTTCCCATGCAAAAAGGACGGCACAACTTTTAAACTCCTAGCACCTACCAAAATGCCCATGAAAGACATAATTTATATATTTTCTGTAAATCTTACCATTATAATCCTATTGGGGTGTAATTGCTGTGGCTAATATTCTTACCCTGTTATGAAAATGCTCAACATAAATGTGGCACTGAGTTGTTAAGATAATACATGATCATGCTGTGAGAGGGTAATACCTATACAATAGCCCTTGCCAATACCATAAATCTCTTTATTAGACAACAACCTATTACAGGAGATCTACTTAACTGTTTCCCTACTTAGAGGGCCATTTGGTGTTACAATAACAAGCTGACTTTTCACATTAGAAAGGATTAGCCAGTATAAATAATAAATTGACAGAGAGTTACTATTTTTTAGATATGGTAAATCTTTCCTGGTGTTTAAAAGAGAATCCAAACTAAACCCCTAAGACCACATTGGGCTGAATGTATACAAAGTTTAAAGTTCTGTTCATTTAATCTAACAAAAAAGAAAAAAAATCCAATCAACTCTTTGACCAATTTACACCACAGATTTATTACAGGAGAGCATATTACAGAAAACTGTTTCTGTTTTATGGAATGTGCATACATACTGCTTTATTTCCTAACAATATCATAGCAAATCATCTTTAAATTTACTGAAATATTTTCAAATAAAATGATTGCCACCATTTTTCCAGAGATAAATAGTGCAGAATTCATCTAAGTACCATCTATTATGCTTCTTGCTCAGCAAGTGAAACTGTGTTATATATGAATTATTTTCTTCTCTGAAGTCTTAACTTTTTGAAGGATCACACACTTTCATCATCCAGATAACTACAGTACAAATCATAAAGCCTACAACACACTAAATGATTTCATTCATTGTGCTAAATTAAGGAAATATCAGTACCTAAAATATAAATATCTGATTCTTCAAGCTAGTTTTTAAGTTACAATTTACAAATAAACTTAGGTTAAGACATTCCTTGTTCTTTGTTGTCAGCATTTATTAAAGCTTAAGACAGAAATCCTTACAACTGTTTGCCTGCTTTATTCCCCGACTGTATCAATTCATCAATTTGGATGAAACTCTTTATATTTTAAATAGAGAAAAAGCAAAATTAAGAGTTAGCCTTTCATCAGCAGTCACCTCAATTATGATGCATAACACTGCTTACGTAAATAGAAAATACTTACCTACTGCTTTTTGGCTACCACACTACTCTGCACGAGATGTGTCGAAGACCTGAGAGTACTCTGCTGTCTCTCTCATGCTGACATGACATTTTTAGAATCTGAGAAGACAGTTTATGCAACAAAAATCTGCTTCCCGTCATACAGAATACCAAAACTGTCCTCTTGCACCTCAACTGGCAAAAATTGTTTTCCTCATCTCGTTTTTAAACTTCTGATAAAAAGGCACGTCTTTGAAATATGAAGTATTTTTAAGTTGGCTTGTGCTTATTGATGTTTTAAAATCTTTGCCCACTGTGACTTGCTGTTACTGATGGACAGCCTTTTTAAAAGCTGTCTTGCAGAGCCTTTCTGCTCTGCATAACAGAGAAGGCTCTGTGAAATGAAATTGTACTTACTGGAAACAATTCAGCCCTGAATGCCTTGATTACACTGATTATCTCATATACAAGCTCCCTCTGCAGGTAATAATAAGAATGAGCAAAAATATGTGAAAAATGTGGGCAACAGCCAGCATAGGGAACCAAATAATCAGTCATCATTTAAAAGAAACTCCCCCAGAAATCCTTCTCCGATGTTATCCAGCATAAGGAAGTAACACAGAAAACATTCTCCTCTTTTTTTTCCCAGCTCTGTGTCTCTTCTTGTCTCCTTGGAAAAGTTAAACATTCAGCTTTAGTCTTTCTTATATCAAGTGACAGAAATTTATTTTTTCAAAGTCATCTATATGCTTTCAGTGCAGAATAAAAGAGAAAAAAACAGAAGAAAAAAAAAAGAATGAAAATTTAAAAATGGCTCTGCTTATCCAGAAATGAAAGACCACCCCAAACAGCAAGACAAGTTCATCCTATCTGATGCATTTGTCTAACTGAAAACCAACCAAACAGCAGCATCCCTTCATTCTATTTACTGCTGGGAGGAAAAACCTAATGTCACTTTTGGATACAATTACACATGCACTCCACCGAAGTTTAAAAAGAAATTGAACTGAATAGTAAGTTATCTTGAAAATGAAATTATATTTAAAAAAAATCCCTATCAATTTAAATCAAATAATAAAGTAACAATGTCATTTTCATCCAGCTGGAAGTAAACTGCTTTTCTCCCAAAAGACATAACCCTTACCTTAAAATGTCTCAAGTTTGTTTGCCGTAATGGCATGAGCTTTCTAGACAAAAATCCCTTCAATGCAAATGGGACAAAGCTTCAGTGAATGAAGCTATAAATATTAAGTACATCGTAATTAAGCCTTCATCCTATCTAACCTTTAGCATGCACTCAAAAAACTGGGATGCCATCAGGCAACATTAATTTCTCTTCTCACACAGCAAGAACGAATGTACGCCTGTGGCTGTGTTTCCCATACAGAGCAAAACCTCACTTTCTGCAAGTAGTGAGTGCCCTTAGACTCATGAAGAACATTCACAAAACAAACGCACATGCATTGGGCATAAAGTCACATATGGCTGTGTCGACTTTAATTTTCACTGGGAAAATAAACTCCAAAATACAATCCTTCAAGGCTTTGATATCAGCTTAAAAAAAAAACAAAAAAAAAAAA
>VYXD01014173.1:1336199-1435128 GCA_013397195.1 Hylia prasina
GCCCGTACCCGGCCGCGCAGCGATGCCGCGCACCTCGCCTGCTGCGGGGCCCCGAGCGGAGCTGCCCGGCCGGCTGGGCTCGCCGCGCCGGGCCGGCTCTCCGCGCCGCAGCGCCTGTCCCCCCGCCTCCCCTTCCCATGCATCACCCAAAAATCGTTCACCGGCTGGGCGAGCAGAGAGAGAGGGCAGGCAGGGCGGGAGGACGGGGGGCCCCTGCACCCCAGCGCCTTCAGGGCTCCGTTGGCCCTCTCCTTCGCTCCCTCGCACTGGCATGGCCCGGCTTCTGCCCGGCAGGGACGGCGCGCCGAGGCACAGCGATGCGTTAGGGAAAACATGTCAGGGCAGGGTAAACAGCACTTGGAAACGATTTAAAGGATACTCAGTTGGCTCACTGCTGTGCTCGGATGCAAAACGCAGTCTAGTAGCGTTGTTGCATTCTCCCAAAAATCTGCTCTTGGAAACCAGGTCTGGGATTGTAAGGTTTGGGTTTCTCCTCTGTATGGACGCAAAACACTGAGGATCCGGTCTGACCTTTCAGGACGTGCAGCATGGGCAATTCCCAGCTCTCAAGGTCAGGGAGAAGCAGCTGGGCATTAGCGAGGGCCGGTGCCAGCGGGGGGCGAGGGCCGTGCGCGTCCCACGCTCCGCGCCCGCCCGGGGCTGCGGTGACCAGAGGCAGCGAGAGCCGCGGTCAAAGCAGCTCAGACTTGACCTCATAACTGCCCCCTCCCCTTGTTTGGGGGTTTTAGCCATCCCCTCCCTCGCTGCAGCACTGAAATGAAATCCTCTCAACTGCCTCTACTCACGAAATCGCATGTACTAGGCAGGACCACTTGGGGCTTGATCAACTGTTCTAGGTCCAAAGCTCACAATCCGGAGTACCACACATACACCACACTGGAGAACCAGGATCATTACCTCTGGTAATGGTAATGATTTATTTTTTTACGTAATCATTTTGATGTCTCTGCATACCTGTGCAATTAGTGTTTAGAAATTGTAGCATGTATTAAGAAAAAAATGACATGTTAAAAAGAGACTGGATCTTGAAGACCTTGCAATATGGAGTAGCAAGAATTATAGAGCTGGTCCAGGGCTCTTCAAAGCCACATTAAACTTTCAACAATGCTAGCAACAATCTTGGGGGTTATATCTAGAAGTCACTGAAATATGGAGATGCCATAGCCATGCTGATCTTCCTCAGTTCAGGGTATCTGTCCAGAGGACTGGGGAGTTGAAGAACAATCTCAAGCTTTTAGGACCAAAGGAGGAGTTCTGCCATAGTGAGCAGTGCACCTTCCTAAGACTGATTTCAACTGGGTTAAATCTACAAAATGCCTCAAACAGATTGGAAGGACAGATCATCTGTCTGTGTAATAGTTTTGTACCTACTATATATAGTTTAAAGCATGGGTTTCTGTGAGAGCAACGTACAGCAAAAGAGCAGAGTCTCTATTAAGTTCTTTGTGTATTCCTA
Source organism: Hylia prasina (assembly GCA_013397195.1). Taxonomy (NCBI): domain Eukaryota; kingdom Metazoa; phylum Chordata; class Aves; order Passeriformes; family Sylviidae; genus Hylia; species Hylia prasina. The sequence goes on from VYXD01014173.1 coordinate 1,337,677, forward strand.
ATATAGCCAACTGCTCCTTCCTGCTATCCTTATAAACACCTGTAAAAACCCTAAATAACTCCTTATGCATTTCTAATGGCATTAAATTATACAGGCATTTTAATGTATTTTATGAGAAACTGATTTTCGTTGAAAGGATTGGATGCATTTGTTACAGAAACATGCTTAAAAAGGTCATAGAAATAGAAACATATTGACTTGCTATGATTTTACCAAAATTTTAAATTGTATCATTAACAAGTCTTTCTTTCTTTCTCTGTCTTTCATTCTTTCATTCTCTTTCTTTCTTTCTCTCTCTCTTTCACGTAATTGCAGATAAGCAGTGATAGCCCTGAGCTAACAGACTATTGCTTAGTTGATGAGAACAGGGTTTAGCCAGAAAACTGTCGATAATACAAGAATTATCTGGGGTTGATGGTTTTCCTTTGAGAGGACATGAGAGAGAGAAGTTCTTCTGTTTGCAACAAAAAAAGCCTGTTGGGTTCTCTAATTTTTTTTCTGCCCACAAAAAGATTGAAAAGAACGGCAGAACTAGGCTTTGTGCTAATATTTGCAGAAGTCAAAGTGAATTCACCTATGTGGATTCAAATATAGGACTGAAGTTCATTTTCCCTCTTTTCATCAAAAACTTCTGGAATCATATTTCTTTCTACATGCAGAGATGGAGTTTTACAACTCTTTTACAATGGCAAGCTGTAAAACTGAGTTTTAAACAATTGCTAGAAATGCAGAGACCTTTTAGCATTTGTTTCAAAAACACGTTTCCATTAATTCTCATTAAAACTGCATTAAGATATAAGAATACCTGGCAGAGGTGTATATTGTTTTAGCAAGTGTAATACTATTATTCAAATGATTAATTTTACTTCACATGAATCAGCATATGTTTCTTTAAAAGAAAAATTGTACACATATGTACACGTGACATACTTAAATCTGATCCTGTAGTTTTTACTCAGCCACAATTATTGCCAGATTTGAATATCAATATGTGAGGAGGAATATAACAAATCAAGTTCCTTTCCACCATTTTGACTTCCTTTGACATATCCCTATAAAATATGAATCTTATTCTATACAGACTCCACAAAGAAGTACAGACAAGTAGATTTTCCTTAAAATCTTGCTTTGCTTCAACAGTGCAAAATATCTAGCTTGAAAACACAAGAAGAAATGCTACATTCTTATCAAAATAATTTGCAATATTTTACCCCCACTGTTTAACTAATGTTAAGTTTGTAATATTTCATGTTAAGGTTTATGTTCTGTACATATTAGTCTCCAGTTACTTTCATAAATCTGCTGGATAACGTCCTTGAAAAACTAAAAGCAAATCCATAGTAATTTTTAAAATAATCACAACAATTGTGTATCAATTAGCATTTCCAGGGACTACATGTAGTAAACAATAACTGGAAAAGATTGAACTGTCAGCTGTGTATTTGAAAGAGATTCATCTGAGAAAGATGATTTAACTTGTGGCAAAAAAATTGGCCAAATTATGATGTCTGTAATATGATCTTATAGGCTGCTCTACCTTTTTTTTTTTTTTTTAGTCATAGAATTTCATTTTATATCTGCCTAGTCATAAGAAGGCTAATTTAAAATGCTTCAATATCTTGATAAATAATATTTTGTATTGCCCTAAGTGTCAGTTCCCCCATGAGTAATGGTTTACACAGATTTTATGCAGCCTACTTTTTTATTACTGGAGTTTTATGACTGAACTTTAAATACTAGTGACTGACATTTCCTGTTATCTGTCTGTACTCCTGTGAATAACGTATCAATGAACCTGTAATTAGATGTAATGTTGGCAAAGACTGACAGAAGAGGTAGTAAATATATGTATGCATTAACATCAGCTAAAATTGGTGCACTGATATAAAGACACAGTTTAATTGCTGTCATATAAAGACTTCATTTTTTTTCCTGTGGAAAAATAACAAATCATTAAATGAATTTACCATTTCAACATAAAACAGAAAAGAGAACATTTTGCTTGTTTTATTTAGGAAAATCTCCAATTAATTTTGCAGGCAAATTTATATAAATAAACTGCGAATGATACAACCCATAATAGGAAATATCCAATGTTTCGCCTTAAAAGTTTGGAAATATATCTTCACAATTACCAGTCTTTTAAACTAAGTAATTGATTTTAGTGTCACTTGGGGAAAAAAAATGAAACCCATCAATAAAATAAGAGAATTCTGCAGCTGTTCCTAACAAATAAATATAATATGAATTTGCATTTTGCATAGTTTACTTCAGTAATCAATTTTAATGACTCATAATCCATATCATTATTTAAGAAATGACAAAATCATTGACTTACTCATAACACTTGCTAATTGTTTTTAAAAATAAATTCTACACATGACTAAGGAAACACCCATTTCCACTTGCTTTATGTTAAATCAACATCTAACCACTCATGGTGATTTCATTCAAAGAAAACAGAAGGAACACATTAGCTGTGTGGTTAAAGAGATTGATGGGCTTCAAACATTTTAACCATGGATGGTTTTTTTCCAACTGTAGAGACGCATGTTTTTAATTTAAATAGCTTCAAGAAAATGAAGATCATTTTATTCAACAAAGCTGTTTTTTCTTGTTTCTTAGAAATTAATTTAATTTTGTTTAATTAAGTAATATTAGAAACAACCTTGTTCAGAGAAAATGCAGTATGAAACAAAAGTATGTGTATGCCATATTAACCTGTATTCTGAAACTGAATTTTTGTCTCACAATAATAAATTAGAAGAGATCAATATGATTTTTGCCAGTGAATTTAGATGCAGTTTTTAATGCAGTATTTTGCAGTTACCTCTCCACTCTCTGAGTGTTTAGGGGAGCAGTGGAGCCCCATGTTACTGAAGAAATACATTCCTTTGGAATTCAGGTATTTTGGATGTATATTGGTGGAGAAAAGTTTACTGTTTCATGCTGCAGGCATTTACAAAGGCCAAAGAATTTTCAAGACTGAGCTGTTAAGGGTAACGTAGCAGGACATATTTAAAAAGAAATTAGTACAATTCCCTGTTTCCATATGAAAAGCTCAGCACTGAAGCTTAAATGATCATACCAGGAAAGGAACTGCAGTGCTGAGCTTTTGGGGGAAAAGATATGTCATGAGGTCCCAATTCTCCAAATAGGTTTGTACATTCTAGGTTCCCTTTTCTCCAACTGTTATATCTGTACAGGCACACATTCTGCATTTGAGCAGCAAAAAAAAGTTTTGTTTTCGTTTTTTAAGGAGAGAAGCCCAAGAGAATACTAAGAAATTAAATAGATTTTTCTATTTAAAATAAATGCAATATTGCCTGACAGGCAGGGAGCTCCTTCTCCACCTCCCCCTTACACAACTGTATTATACAAGTTGCTATGGCTTTGCTCAGTCTGTGATTTGCAGTGAAAGAAGTACCCCATGACTCAGACTGGCATGTGTGGTGGTCTCAGCATATTCTCACTATCTCTTCTTACCTCTTGCAATCCTCCTGCTAAATATAAAAGAATGGCAATAATTTGCTTTATCATAGTCCAATTGCATCTGGACTCCAATCTAAGAAGTTATATTTATTACATAGTGCTTTTAAGTATCATATTAACTAGCTTTCCAGCCACTCTTCTATTGCTTCGGTATCACAAAATGAAAGGTAATACAAAAAGATAAACAAAGAATTTGCAAAGGCAAACCATTGCACTTGCAAATATGAATACATGAAGGCTTTTCTCTTTTTACCCAAACACCTGACTTAGTCTGCACTGTTAAAGTCAATATTCTTGATGGAATAGACCAAGATTTGAGGATATGTTACAAACCCATGAAGATTTAGATGCCTACACTAGGGGTAAGGTTAAATTTACGTTCTTGAGAAGTTATGGGATAAAATATATCAAAGTCTTGGACCACCGACCAGAGCTGAGGTCTCCCCATTTCGGTTGATTGCCCAAATCATTAAGCTACAGAGTCACGTTCCCTCTGGTGTTCTCACTTTCTAGCCCAGTGAATCATGAATCATTTTCTGCCTGGTGTAGGACTTCAACAGGAGAAGTGGAGAATATTTCCATCTCCAGTCAGGTTGTGGGTTAGAGAATTGTTTAGCTGGTGAGAAATGTGCATTTCAAGCAGAGCAGAGAACTGACCTTGCTTCATACACTGGACAAGTCTCTAACTGCTAGTTGTAGAATAAAGCTACACCTTTAAAATAAAGGGATGACTGGGATTTAGAAAGAAAGGGATGCTGCTGGATTTAGTGGCAGACTAACTGCATTCATGGGTGTCAGATGCTCTTGGAGTTTGACTGTCACCTTTAACTGCTCAGCTTTTTTTTACACAGAACCTTAGCAATACTATAGGTGCAGAGCTCCTTAGTCCGGTTTATCTTGACTGAAGCAGTATTTGGCATGATGAGTATTACAGCTGCAGGAAAATTTGATATAAAAAACATAGAAGTGCCTGTTGAACAGAGACATCTTCCCCAGGTAGGCAGCATTTAAGCAGAGTAGTCTTTAAACTTAATGGCTTAAATTCTTTCCACGTTTCTCTTTAGGAGTCAAGTTGCAGAAATTCTATACATTGCCTACATGAAAACCTGGTCCACAGTCATAATAATCAAGTTGAGAGATACGGTAATAGGTTATGAACAGGAAAGGACAGGGTGCTCACAATCAATCACCAACAGAAAAGAACCTCCCACTGGGACTTCCTCGCCTCATGATTGCAACTTTCAAGTTTCCCTTACCAAAAGACAGGGCATGAGAGCCATATTTGCTTCCAAACTTGCATATCTCCGTTCCCTTTTGCTGTTTTCCCCGTGTCCCAATATGTGTTATTCTGTTAGACCAAATTAATTAATTTTTAATTTAGAATTTTCAATTGGTAGCTTTAATCAAGGCAATGTTATTGTGCTTTACACTCAGTTATCTGGTTACACCCATCAGTTCCTCATGCCAGTCTGGAAGTGCTTTAACCTCAGTTGATTGGTTATACTTGCTTTGATTTTGTTATGTGGTTTAACACAAGGACTTGGTGCCTCATCTTTTTTTATAAGATTATATTTTTTCCTCTTGTTACTGATTGCCATTGAAATGGTGAAAGTTATGTGATTGGCTCCCTCTGGAGCAGATACCAGAGATGCATCATGGATCACTGGTCAGAGAGCCTAGACACAGCAGCAAATTCAGTCTCCCTCCCCTCCCCATCAACTTTGCACAGCGGCACTGCTCTGCAATCCATCTCAGCTGACATGAGCAGTGCATGGAGAGGGAGACCCAGATTTGTTTCCAGGCTTACATCTTCTAGTTCACGTTTTGTTGTGCTGGTGTTACATTGCCAGGTGTAACTCTAGCAGTTGTAAAGAACAGTCATTTTCCTTCACCAAAACCGTCTATAAAAGCCTCTGCTTCGGTAATGATTTGTTGTATATTACAAACACCTGCAGCATGGAGAATTAATATCACTAAGTAGAGGGATCAAAGATATTCCACCTTTTTTTTTTTTAATTAAATGATCATTTACTTTTGACAGACCTCAATGTTTTTTGACAAATAGACTTGAATCTGATTGAAGGTATGGCTACGCCTTCCTAAAAACACTGCAGTCAAAGAATGACATTACTACCATGCTCCTGTTTTGAGGAACATCGATTGACTGCTTAGTACTACTGCTAATTATAAATAATAAAATGTATTCAATAATTAATTAAGATGCTATTCTTCACCTCACTGTGAGCACTGGCTGCTGTTTGTTGACTACTCAGCACCAAAATATGATCTTTTTGTATTATATCTGGTAAATCATAGTACTACATTTAATATATCATTAAAACAAGACACTTAAACTTTTATGACATGCTTTGAAAGCAAAGTGATAACCCTGCATGCATTTACACCGGAATGGCAGAATTTTCTGCATATGCAAGCACTGAATATTACTGAAGAATAGGCCACAAATTTGCATTGCACCATGTAGGTACCCAGTTTCACCTTTTGGTTTTCTCTTCCTGTTGCTTCTCTATATGGCTATGTCAGTTTAATTTGCTTTCATCAGAATTTTTGTTGACAGTAAAATTAATGTGCAAATTTCCTATCAGTTGTATATATTAATATAATTCTCTCTCAAATACAGTTCATTGAAATTAGCACTGGTAAAAGGTGGGATACATATTCATACAGATATTTACATAAATCCCATTCAGCTTTATGCACCCTAAGCTTTAATGCAAAGTACCTACTACTGCAGGTAATTTTAGCACAAGCAAAACAGCACATAAGTGGCATTTGATTTCCCAAAGACTGGGTGTCTTTAATAAAGAGATTATTTGAACAGAAAAAAATCTGTTAGAAATTACATTTGTGACATGTTTTTTTAAAATAAAAACTACTGTCTTTACAATAAAGAAAATGTTGAAAATACTGACGTGTTTCTCCAACAAATCACACACAATTGGTTCTTTTCAAATTAAATAAATTGTGCATGATGCCTCATTTGTGATATTAATAAATTAAAAAGCTTTTCAATAAGAACTTTATTATGAAGCAACTTATACAACAGAGTACACACTAGACCAAAAAGTAAATTTTATAAAATAAGTATGTACTGGGAATTGATATATGCAGCAGAGCAGTTTGATCAGTTCTAATGTCAAAAGTATCTTTAAAATCAGTTGCAATATGTATATTGATCCGCAGATTATTTACCTGGATTTAGAATGCTAACCATAAGAAAAGCCATTAGGTCATTATCTGTATAAGTTTAGGGAATTCAGGCACCCTCTATTCCTTGTTGTGAAAGGCATTTGCTACTAAAAATACAAACGTGAATCTACTACATGCAGGTGCAGATTCTACTTAGCAATGCAGCTCTGTTTGTGTAAGTTTTCCCTGATAAACAGAGGAGCTGCAAGGTCACGAAACAGACAATGGCACATCTCTTAGAAACTTGGGCTTTACTGTACAGACTTACAGTTTTTATATTTCCCTGAGCATAATGCTGCAACACGTGACTTACAGCAGTCTCTATTTTTCACAATTTTCCAGTTAATGAAAGTAATGTTTAAATACTCTGAAGTTAGATTATTAACTTCTACAAAATAGAAACAGATGTGCGTCTCAGTATGCCATTAAATTTATGATTTACATAGTATTCTTGAATACAGCTGAGCAGAGGCCAATGATTCTAATTTGCTCTAGATTTACAATAACCTGATCTGGTTTTTGTAAGTACTGAAACACTTTAAACAAAATTAGAAAGCCGTTGTGCTTTGTGTGATTAAAGATGCAATTCCCTTTGGGGTAATGAGAAGAGTTAGAACATGTTTCTTTCTTTATGGATGTTTCTATTATAAACACGAGTACCATATATTAGGTATTTTTGTTACTATTTCCTTGTTTTTAATTATAAAATAAACTGATTGAGTTGTACTAGAGTTACAATGAAACAATGCCAAAATCTAGCTAAAAATGCATACTGAGGTTCATAAAAAATCCTTAAAATTCTTCTGAGGGCCTTAAGATAATGCTAAAAAAATACTAGTTCCTTACAGTTTGCAGAATCCCAAACATCTCTGTGATTTAAAACTACGCAGTTTAAAGGAATTTTTTAAAAAGCTAACACATTTCTCAGCTTATTAAACTATGTTAAGACAATGCATTTTACAGGATCGACTTTCTGTGTGTTCACAGCATTTTATATCCGGAGATACAGATTAACTGTATCTAATGGCAGAAATCAAAATTAGAATGAATATTATTATTTAAAACAAGGTGTATCTATGGGTAGAGATCAAGTTGTGTTGTTGTGACATAAACACTGAAGTTTTTAAAAAGAGTCAGAATGAGATTAGATCTGTCAGATGTAAGCAATACAAGAAGAATACCCTGTGTATGAATATTTAAGGTCTGTTTCAAAGATTCTGAAAATCAGAAGCTAGGCCTATAAAGATGTATGGATTCAATGTTAGTTGAAAATGAGGTATTTCCACATTGTAATCTATGACTCTGTGGTCAAAAATGTAGGTCATTTAGCATGGTAATTAACTTTTCACAGGGAAGGGTGACATAGCAGAGAAGTGTATGCATCTATTTAATAGGGACTTTTTGTAAGAATTTTAAAACTGCTTGAACTATTTCTTGCATATTGCACCCCAAAAATCAAATGGATTTTATGAACATAGAAGTAATGAACCAGTAATGAACTATTTTACATAGTACCTGGAATATAATATTATTTCATGCATTATTTTATTCATTTGCTCTTTTACATAATGCATTGAAGAAAATATAGGCTCAATGTTATATACTCATATTAAATCATACTACAATATATGTATTTATATTTATCTTTACCTCTGATGAAATGTTTAATATTATTAATCCTTTCAGTTTAATTATATATAATTAACCATCATTAGAACAGGAGCATTACCTTTTAATAAAAATTTAATCATACATTTACTCAAGCACGGGATCAAAATGCTACACAGGGATGACATGTCTTGAAAGTGATTGAATGAATTCAATTTATTTGGTCACTCACTCTCCCAACACACTTAGAGATTGCCATCTGTGCTTCACTCAGGAGCTCTCCAAGGGAAAGCTCCCACACTCCCACACTTTGTTAGACGTGGGGTTGCGGCGTTAGACGCTCGCACAGACAGAGCTGCAAGCCCAGTGCTCAGCCTGGCTCCAAGCTCAGCTTTGGGTTTGGGTTCCAGCACTGCCCCTGCCAGGGATTCTTGCACTGGCCCCTGGTCTGCTGTAATGGAGCACTGGTAGAATTCCTGACCCAGGCAGACTCACGTGCACATATCTCATTTAAGGAAGGATAAGGATCGCTATGGATTTTTTTTCTGGGGGATATGACAATGGCAACTGGAATGAAAAAATGGTAGGAGAAAGATTTTTCATCATACATTAAGGCTGAAGTGCATATAACTGGACGAAATTTGTGGTTTCCTCTGAACTTCCTGGGAAATTTTTCTGTTAAACACACAATTACCCACACAGGAGGCATCAGGCTGACAACAAGAGATTAGCAAACACTAATTAATTCAACTTTAGATTGTGTCTAGGGAAGAATTAGTATTTGAGAATTGTTTTTTTCCTTCCTGAAAGAATGAGTATGGATATGGAATAAATTATCAGTAGGAATGAATGGCATCAGGACTTCAGAACTTAGTACTTTTCACCCATAACTTAACATATGCTGAGACACCTCTTCTGCAAACACACAGGTCTAGGTCAGCAAACTTCTGCTGAACCATGACCATATCACAGTCCTATAAACACGTATTCCCAACAACAATATTAATTAAGAAATCACAAATATAGGGGTTTGTGTCATGTATTAAAATTAGTGGGGAGTTTTGGATAAGGTTTTAATTATTTATCAAAATACTAACTCACTGAGGCCCAGATTGTGGAATTGTGTTTGCAGCAAACTGTTCTTCAAGAAGCCCTGTGTGATTAACTTGGGAGGCTGGAGGTAAAAACTGCAGATGAGAATTCCATATGTCTGAGACAAAGCACCTGAAAGGAAAACTCACATTTTAATGACAGAGCACGGGATGGCCATTATAAGAATATATTGTATTGATAAAAAGGGAAAACACCTGGTCAACAAAGATTTTGCAATATTTTTTCGTATTGGTTATTTTAAAGTCATATTAAGCTGTCAGAAGACTTTGGTTCATTATGAACACTCTGTTTCTAAAAGATGCTCAGAGAGTCTGGATGCACTTAAGATAATTTATTTTCCAATCAACTCTGAGTTGCCCAGACCTACTTCTATTGAAGTCAACTTTTATTTTTCCAAAGAGAATTAAATCAAGTTTAATTTTTCTTCAAAAAGAAGCTTAGTTAGGTTTCTTAATTGTCAATTTTCTTGAAACAATTATTGCATGACCAAATTTTTAATAAATTAACACCCAATAAATTTTGTGATTCCATATATTAAAGCCCACTCTAAAAACATTTGGCTGGTGCAATTACTCAACAACACAGAATAAGTGGGAAGTTCAAAACTGTTTATATTAGTTCTTAACCTGCCTAATAAGATTTAAAGTTATCCAAAAATACATTTAAATTGAAAAGGAGACTATTTTAAATATTTCTGTGGATGGAAGGATTCATACATTGAAAAAATATTAACTAAAAATACAATGGACTTTTTTTTTTAATTTTGCAGGCGTGCTTCATATTAATATTGATATGAGTAAGACACTTCAACAAACTTGAGAATGATAACAAGGCCATTTTGCAATGCCTCTTTTGTTGAACAATGAAAGTGTGGAGAGAAGAGCAGATTTTGATTATTCAGTTCCTGCCACTCTGATCACTCTCTATTGCATAAGGTTCCAGTCAGAAAGTTTTAGTGTCTCAAATCTACAGACTGCCCATTTTCAGAAAATGCCGGAATAGAGATTCCAGTAAAAATGTGTAGGAGGACTTTCCACCTTGTGACAAGGATTTCTTGCTTATGAAAACCTGTCTTCGTTGAAGAGCTGCTGTCTTCATTATTTAATTTCTTTGTGGAGCTCACAGTCAACATCATCCCGTTGAGTTTTTTATTTAATATGTTTCAGAGCACAGGACACCTGCTGACTTCTTTAATAACAAGTTGTCCTCTGTTGGCTTATATGTGAAAACTGTTCAGCAGAGGCAAGTAAAGAATAACCTTAGACATTAAAACTGATTCCATTAAAAAATAAAATAAAACAAAACTGTGTCCAGGCTCCACATCCAAAGTCCCTAAAATATATTTGCGAGGGCTTTTCACAGCATGGAATTCAGGTGGATTTTTTTTTTTTAATTGAATTCTGTTCTGAGTAAGTGCAGTCAGTGGAATTCAATTTCTATGTAGGCTCCCAGGAAACAAATACATGCTAAGTATTTTTATTGCTAATGTCTTGGATTTAGTTTCTTAAGTATTATTTAGATTTAACTGTGGACAGAGTTGCTAATGTTTACCTTAACACAGGGCTCTGTGATTCTCATTGGAGAAGGGACTCTTTAAAAAAGAATTGGCTAAAGCACAGAAGTTTAACAATGCATAAATTCCAAGGCTTTGTATTAATAAGGATCAAATTCTACTTCTTTGTACAAATCCTATGAATTCGATGGAAAATCTCCATGTTCCCAATTCAACCTATCTTTTTTTTGACCCACTTTAAAATATCTTCCCTTCTTTGTTGGAAGCCTCTTTCACACCTTGTTAGAATTATGGGGTTATACTGTTACAGATGATTCAGGGAAGCTCTACACTCTCAGTCCTGCAGTTTGTAAGAAGTAACCCCACTAAGATCAATGAGCCCTGCTCTTGAGTGGATGGTAACTGAAACAAAGAAATAAGACTTTGACCAATTACTTTATCTTAATTATTCTGCACTCATTCACATTTCTCCCATTATTCTTTCCCTTCTGCTGAAAAACATTATTTCACCACAACTCACAGAACTCAGGTGATGAAAAAAAAGCATTGCACAAATGAAAACTATGCTCAGCCACTGTTAACTCACACCCAGAGTCTTCTTCAACAGAATATTTTAAAAATGCTTTTTGTTTTACAACTATAAAGAAAACTGCTGACTGATAAGGCAAACTGTTAAAACAAATAATTGGTTTAGGTTTTTTATGTTAACCCGTTATTTTAGTCAAGGAAATGAACCAGCGGTTCAGCCTTGTTAACTATTTTATATTACAATCAAGAGATTAAGCAGCCTTTATCCTCCCTTGGTGTTATGTGAAGGATGTCTCATGAAGGCACATGTGCTCCCATGTCAGGTTCTGTCTGGGGATCTAATCCAACGTATGCCCAAACCCCTATTAGAAAACAGACTCTGCTTGGTTTTAAATCTGCTTCCCTTTTCTTTAAGAGGAAATGTCTCAATTTAGTATATTGACTACTATATACAGTCTATATTATCATTATTCCCATGCCTCTATATTCTACATTATATATTATCTATTGTCATTTTGTATTATACTGTTGAAAAATCTTTAGGTGTTGGATGAATGGAATTATTATTTTGTAATTAAGTATTTTTAATAGATAAGTGTGTTGATACATGTGTAAGGTTTATTAATACTTTTGTTAGGTTTGTCAGGAAATTAGGATATGGTATATACGTCTTTTAAAATCCATCTTGTAACAACTTGTACACATAACCTCTTTTCAATTTCTGCTTATGAGTAATCATTTTTATATGTGTTTAAATCACATTTCAATTTTCTGTAGACAGAGTTCTTACTACATAACATATACCATTGCTAGTTTTGTAAATATGTTTTCATTATTACTTTGCAGAACTGAGACAAAACAACAGCTACCCGGCAGGATGATAGCAATGACTATGAAAGGATTCAAATCCGGATGGACGCTGGAGAGCACACAGAGCAAATGGCAAACTTATCCCAAAGAACTTCTGTAGTACTACCTTCTTTTGAAATTACACAGCTTTCACTTTTCAGTCTTGCTGGGGGTTGAATGTTATGGGAATGGGGGAGGACACCAAACTCCACAGAAATCTCCAAGCTGAAGTCCAGCAAGCCCACCATTTCACAACCACTATTTCAGTGCGTGGTGCAAGAACAGATCTATGGGGCCACCGTGTCCTGCACTTGCCTGAGAGCAGAATCCACCAGAGAGATGCTGGATGAATTTAGGTCTGGCAAATGTCAGGCAAAAATAATTGTGAATACATCCTTCCTAGGAACTTGTGTGGGATTCAGGGCAGATTTCAGGCCCAGCAAGGAGTGCAGACAATGTGGGTGGGCCCACACTGTGGGCAAGGCAGGCTCTTGGTCCTTGCTCTTCCGTGCCATTCCTGCAGGCAGCTGCATCAGGATGGCCTTGGAGGAAGGCTGCACTCTCCAAAGATGTTTTGTCACAGTTCATGCTCCCTTTACTTTACTGTAATTCTGTATGGTGTGGCTAAGCTGGTCACAGACGGATAAAATAAGACACATTTTTTTCACTTCAGCTCATGTCTCTTCTTCCTGTGCTTCCTGTACAAAATACTTGTATTTTGTAGCACGAGTAAAAATGTTTATGTACTGTCTAAATCAGTCTAAATAAAATGTTAAAGGTGACAATCTCTTTAAACATTACTGATCATTACTTACAAAACTATATTTTAAAATTGTGAAAACAAATGCTTTGACCTTGTGAGCTATGGAAATATTTAAAAAACAAATCTGCTCTGCTTTTTGGCTAATAGTTGTGATTTGCATAGTTGAACCTTGAATGTAGTCATAAATAGCTGCAGAATCCATGTTGGCATAATGCCCAGCAATGTTAGGGTGCCAGACAAAAAATCAGGTCAACCACTTACCAAGTAAGTCATTCTGTCTCAACAAGGTGATGTCTAACAAAGAAGCTACAAGGCTGAAGACAGCTAACATATTCAGTTGCTGTTCAGAAAGACAAGAACTTTTCATTTATCAGGATAATCTACTACTTGTAATCGGTACACCAAGTGAACTCCCTCTTGTAAAAAAGAGAAAAGCCCATCAATTGTTTTTGCTAATTAAGATGAATATTATTCCTGTGAAATGAACCAAAAAGTTCGGTATAACCAGAATCCCAATAGAGATCCATAATCTCAAAGAATAATTGCAGAGTTTTAATTGAGAAGAAAGTGAGAACTGCTTTTTTGTCTTCTTTAGTTTTTAGCTGCAGCTGTCTTCTGTGTCTTTGTGGGTCTTTTATGTTCTCAGTTAATCTGACATGACTTTACATATATTAAAACTTGTGGAATTGAAAATTTATGACAAAATGATTATATATTTCATGAAATGCTACCACAAAATGGCACATATTTGGGAATAACTTAAGGTAACAGATAATTTATTAACATATATAGAAAAGAGTCCATTTTTAGATTAAAATCTAGCTGTTATGACTGCTCATAGTAATGTGCATTTAATCTTTATTAAGCAGAGGTAGAGTTAGAAATGAGAAGGTAAGTATATTTTCTTAAAGTGATATTAATTATATATTCAACAATTTATTTTATTCTGTGATATTTATCTTGGTTTTAAGATTAGAGAAAGCCTTGCTGTGTTGAAAGGAAATAATGTGATGAAGCTCAGTTTCCCTTTCCTTAAACAAAAGATACGCAACTTGAAAATATATTTATATTTTAAATAATATTTACATAAAGGAAATCCATAATGAACATAGTAGCCCTGGACTCCTGAGCAGGTCAGAGAAAATTCATTGAGGTATACATGGTTATACGTATAAAAATTAATTCTACCCAAAATAATCTACTACTGTCTTGGTTGAAGTAACCCTTAAAGTCCAAGCTTTTTCCCTATGTACTTCACTTGTAGTATAAATCACACATTTGGCCTCAAAATAAAAATAATTATAATTTCAATTAACATTCAAATTTAGAGTTAGAAATTACCTCAGATCAGGATACTGGCTAAATATATTTGTTTTCATGAAAAAATGAAATGCTGTGTCTCTCCCCTTCCCCCAAGCCTTCTTCACAAAATCAGCCTCAGGCTAAACTGGTTTTAAGTAGACTAAAGCTGCTGGTAAACACTTACCTTTGACAATATTTTTGTCTAATGAACAGGGAAGGGTGTATGCAGTGCAAGTGTCTGTGGCTGCAACCTACGTACAATCCTTGTGCCAAGGGCCCACTGCTAATAGGCAAATATACACAAAAGAGGCAGCCCCTTTGATGGTTTAATCCCAAACATACTTAACTGTCACATAGTTAATCTTTTAGATTAGAAATGACTCTCAAGTTCTTCTTGAACATTTTTATGTTTGCGGATGAAAGAGGTTAAATGTAGTTCTTGTGCCTGTTTAGACTGTTCTTTTATTTTTTTTTTTAGGTTCCCCCCCCAGTTTAACGTGACTTTTCCCTTTCTTTAATCACAGATATGCCCCTGAAAGATCTGCAGGCATGATTGTTCTGAAATATCCCATTCTTTCCCTCTTAGCAGGCAGGTAAAAGTGCATTACAGGCCTTGCCAAGGCAGACCTTGCTGCTATTGTCAGAAGGGTAGAGCTACAGGTCAAACCCAAGTGCATCAAAAAAGCTTCACCTGCAGGTTTTACTTTCCCAGAAAAAAAGTTTCAAACAACAACTAACCCTCCACGTTGATCAGAAATAATTCTTAAAGGTCTTCACAAAACTTGTGTTTTGATATTGGTTTTCTTGTACACTGGCAATTTTGATTCTGCTTCTAACAGATATAACAAAAAATCAGTCCCACATATTTAAATCATTGTTTTAAGCTCTGATGCATTCAATTTTGGGAATAATCTCATTTTTTTTTAAGAGGTCTTGAGGTATTTTTGGGATAAGATAGAAGAGCTTTCAAGTGTAACACTAAGAAGCACATTTTAAGTCAGAACTTGTGCTCCAATGAGATATTTTTCAAGTAATATTTCTTTCCACTTTAGCTTCCACAGTAGTTTCACTTTATGATGGTTTTACGTTGATTTCAGACTACATTTTTATGTAGTGGGAAAGGGTATTTTTTCTAAAGTGAATGCCCAAGACCTGTTGGAAAATATTTCTCCTTAGCAATGTACTCATAGGGTTCAGTAGTTTGTTCAGAAATGTTATTTTAGGATGACCTTTACACATACAGTATGATGAATTTTTCTTTTTATTTGATTGTAAAGATGTTATGATCAAGGGGCAAAATAAATACTACCTTTTTCAACCTTAAAAATAAAAAAGAATGAAAGATGAAACCATCTTTTTAAAACAACATGATAGCATGCAGAAGTGATATCTATGTTTGTAAATTACATATTTTTAAATTCACACATACAGGAAAGCTCTAGTGAAACATAAATAAAGATCAATTTTATGCAGTTCAAATAGTAACACACTATGAAAGTCACCTCTTTTCAGCCTAAAGAAGAGAGATAGTTTTGTTTAAGGGAATTTATACATTACAAATATTTGTTATTAAAAATAAATAGTTGAGCATTCTGTGGTCATCAGCATTTCTAACAAGGATGTTAAATCCTCCCATATTTTCTTTTGAATAATTAACATAATGCTCTGCAAATCTTTTCTAGGTAGCTTACAGGATTTGAATATTCAAATATTTTCAGCTGCATAAGCCATATAATTATGAAATTGTACAGTACGGTTGTTTCTCAAGCAATTTGGCAATCCTTTCTTACAAGACTTTACCTTCTGTTCTGTGTTATCAGAAACAGAAAAAGCTTTTTGCTTACCATTCTGGAAAACATGGAATTCATCATTCTGCCATAAAGACCCTAGAAAGCAAAGAAAGTGCTATTAGTTATTATATTCTTATCTGCAGGGATTCTAACAGCTAAACAGTGCATCAGCATCAAAACAAAAAATGAAAATACATGTTCAAATCATAGATCAATAGTTTAATGCAGGTGCAGATATGTATTAAATGTACTTAGCAGGTACTGGATTAGAAAAACGCACAAGTTGAGGTGCATATCTGTGCATATCTGCATGCCAGCTGGAATTTATCTGCATAGTGTTCACAAAATACAGATAGTGGATCTAGGCTTTCAACTTGTGACTGTATTTTAAAAAATAAAACCACGGGTTTGCTGTCACTCTGCTATGGATTGGGAGAAAACATGAGCATAAAGGGTTATGATCAGAAGAGAATTATCAAGGACACGTTAAAGGCTTTCTTCCTAACTCGTTGAGTACTGAAAAAATTCCATTACTATTAAAACAATTAATCAGCCTTTACATGTTTCTTCAGAATAATACTGCTCATGAGTTCTAAGTTTGTAATGGTCAGACTGGAGTCCTGAGGAAGTACTGAGTACACCCCAACCTCATCAGCATGCTCTAACCATGGCGTGAAAATGAAAGAATGGATACCAGTTAACTCTCTTCACTTTCTTCTTTTCTATGATCCCTTTCAATCTGTTTTACACCTGACATCATGGCTATTCTGTTTTCTTTAGAAAGAAATGAATCACTGCTACCATTCCCTGTACTAAAGGCTGAACGGAGAGGGAGTGATCACTTTCACTCAGTACCTACATAGAGACTTCTCTGTGATTTCATGTGCTATACCAATTGTGCACTTTGAGAATAAAAAGTTTTCAGGATAATAGGCCAAATTCTGTGATCATTTCTCACACAGAATACAACTTTACTCCTGCTGAAATGGTACAGAATCTGCCTCATATATAGTTTTCTGAGGTAAAACAGTTTTGTGCCAAAGAAGGAAGAACACTTACAAGCTACTTATTATTCGTAACTGTTTTCACTGTTTGAGAGAATTAAATCTTTAAGTAAACATACACTGGAGAGAATTAAGGAATTTAATTAATATTATGTTGAGAAAATGTTACTAGAGCCAAGACATGCTGTCACAAGCCACTTACAAAAAAAAGTTGAGGTCTACGTAGGACCATTACCTTTAAAGAGGAAAAGTAAAAACTCAAATAAACGATAGATCAATTCCAAGTTCTCACCATGACCACATGTACCAATGAATGAACTACAGGTATGGAAAGGTAAGGGAGACTCCAGATAGAGAATAATTCCACAGTACAGTAAAGAAGTTATTTCCGTTCAAGGAGTTTACCTTGGGCAAAAAGGAGTTTCCAGGGTGTGCAGTGCTGCAGAAATTCAGACTTAATCTAGGTTGCACACAGCACAAGAAATAGGGAGCCTGGCTAAAGCTCGTGTAAATTAGAACAATCCCTGAGGGCTGTTCTATTTCACATGAGGATTCATTGGCCTGCAGCAGCCTTGAATCTCAGCATCTACAGAGGTGGTGTAAAATGCCACTTTTGCTCCATTTTTCATGGGCTACACCTTCTTCAAAGTGCCTCATGTCAGATGTAGAATGGGATATTTCTTTTGTTCCCTTTACAAAACACAGGAAAACAGGATCCCTCTCAGCCAAACAAACAATATTTCACGTAAGCTCAAAACAAATTCTTTGAACATCTGTTTCAGTGGAGCCAAGTTCCCACAAAGCACTGTGTGCTTCCCAGAGATCTCTGCTCCTCAGCCCTCTGAGTCTGCAAACATGCTGTTTGAGGTATACATTTATCAACTGCTTGTCTGTGACTCTTACTAAAAAAAATCCATTCATTTCAGCGAAGTAATAGTTCCCTTTCCTCCACACAGCTTTTGAGTCCCCTTGCCACAAAGCTGTGATTTTTTTTTTCCAAAGCTATTTGTAAACCAGTAAAATGTCACTACTTCATAAATGAACAAAAGCTCTCATTGACTTCAAAAAGAATTATATTCGCAAAAGATTTTGTCTCTAGTTCTTACCTGCTTAATTATTAAGATTCTAGAACGTGACTTACAGTGTTGTAAGATATGAACTGAAAATTGTGGGCCTGTCCCCACCCATCAGCCAGGTATGCAGTCCATCAGGCTGATACACAAGCTGTTCAATACTTTCACACAAGTGTCCTCCTGAAGGCATTGCAGCAATGTTTGTGCTTAGAGTTAAGTATATGTTTTAATGTTCTACTAAATCACAGTTTAAGTACTTAGATGGTTTCAGATGAGCAGAGCAGCTGAAAGTAAGTTTAATGTGATGGGTAATGTGTGAACTCTTTGGACACAAATAATTTTGATTAACAGGTTATTTGCTGCTGCATAGAATACAAAATTATTAGTTTAGAAGAAGTGAGTCAAGGCTGCTCCTGGATTTTGTTTTCACTGGCTGAAATAAATAACTCTCTGGGTATGTGTATGATCACCCAGCTCTCAAATTTAAAGAAATGCTAACGTGTCTTTGATCTCCTTTCTGAAAGATCAGATTTGTCTATTTAGGTTATAACTGTTTTCAGTGCCTCTGGTACTGGCAGTACAAATGTCAAAAAGAAAAAAAACATTCAGCCCAGTAGTTCCTGTTTGCTCACTCCAGTTTCTGGAGCATTAAACAAAACTGTCCATTTCTGATCACGGGCTCCTGAAGAGGGCAGCACGTTCTAGATATTATTGAACTGTAAGCTTTGAGGTGACAGTCTGGGCTTTACTGTACTGCACACCGAAGAAGGGTGAATAAAACTTTCTGGATGTGCTGTGTACACACTTCCCACAGTACAATAACTCAGCAAAAGTCCTAGACTTTTGACCAAGGTCAAAGCTGTATTTGATTATTAAAGAGAACATTCAAATTAGGTATCTGAAGCAAAGTATTTAAAAAGAGAGCAACAAAATACCAGCAAGGAGAACTTCCACAAGGAGTATGTTTTATCTTTAACACTGTAGATAACTTTTCCTATTGGTAGTGCATTGACTATCAAAACTACTAAAGGGGTTAGATTTAATTATCTCACTTCTTTGCACATTTCATCTCAATTGCTATGGCAACATTCAGTTGCCTGAGCAGCAATGTACACTTTAATCAGATATTTCTTCACTCATTTCTCTCTGCACCACAGCAATGTAGTCAAATTTACAGCCAAACCCTGATGCATCTGATAACACCTCTTAGGAATTAATGGTTAGGTTTCCTCTGCCCCTCACCCACAGCCACAAATATTTCTAGAGAGTTTTGCACTCCAATGACAAAAGCTTTAGGAGTTGGAAAGTGTGTGTACTTCCCTTTCACTGTTTCTTCCCTACTTCACTGATTTTATGTTGTCTTCTGCCACCACTCCCTTTTCATGAGGCTTCTGCTTACTCGGGAACTCTTCCCAGCAAGCAATGGGCAGGTCTTCTGGTCCCTGCAGGAACTCTTTCAGGGCTGACGACAGGAAACATAATAATTGGGCAGACAATATGGTTCCTCCCATATTCCACCCTGCCCTGAAAAGCTTTTTGTTGGATTACTCAGCCCTGATTAAATGCTTCGTCAGAGTACATCATAGTTCTTTAAAGTTCTTGGCCCAGAAACCAGGAACATGGGCTAAAATAAAAGTAATTAGAAGTGATGAGCAGATAGTAGGGACTCCTTACTGAAATGCAGACAGTAAGAAGAGTCAGGAAGCTAAAAGTACATGGGGATTACTATATTCAGGTTATGGGAAATCTTGATATTTCTGACATAGAATATTGTCTGGTTTGCAAACATGTCACCATCAAGGTAAAGGGCAAACAGAGATAAGTTCCTAATGCTGCCTTAGTGTCCATTGTGAAAAACATAGAAATGCATTAGAAGGATTAAATTTGTTTGGATTATAGTCAAACATTTGGGAGAGATAGGCATAAAGCATTAAAACGTAATTCTGCCTATTTTGAAGATTGTCTAGATAGTCAATTTTGCTTTTTTGCAACGAAGATATTCTACACTGCTTTTTGTTCTACATGTATTTTTCACAGCTGTTCATCTGTTTGCACGTAAGTAACTATCACAGCTCACTTTTTAATGAGGTCTCAGATTACTGCTAAAGATTTTTGGAAACCCTTGTTAAGTACAGAGTTGTCTTGGACCATTTTGTTCCAGAGAGGTATAATGGAGTCAGAGTCAGAACCACTCCACATTTTGTCAGTGATAACAAAATCTGATCAACTTCCCTGACCATGCAACATGAAGTCAGTTTCTACAGTTTATCTCCATCTGAGCCACAGCGGCTTTTTTAGAGGCTTCATAACTCAAGATACCAAAAAATACAGTGTCAATTTATTAGGAAAATACAGGAAAGTGTAAGTTCATGACAAATGAAACGTTTATTATGGATCTGGGGAGACTTTTCCAGTTCAGGTACCAAAGCCTAACATTTGTGGGCCTATGTCATCTGGCAGCACTGTCTCCCAATCAACCAGTGAAGCTGGTATTTTTTCAGGATTCTGAAGAAAAAGCTGAAAGTTACAGAATCTACAATGCTTTTTTACATCAGTAGTTCTGGAGCCATACATCTATAACTCTTTGAAATTTATAGGTCTAACTTTATAAATAAAAACTATTTCAGTTTACAGGATGCTCTCAGTAGTTTAAAATAAGTATCTCCTTGCAATTTTATATATCTAAGATGAGGTTTATATATAACTATACACAAAATGTAACAGACATAGGGGATGTAGAGATCTTTTAAAGTTCAGATTTTGAAATTGTATTGGAAAATAAAAAAATTTAAAAACTCCAAAACTTTAATCTAAAAATTTTGCTATCTATGAAAAAGTAAAGATTACAGTGTTTGTAGTATAGCTTCTTCCACTTAATTGTTGATTCATGTAATTTAGGGAGAGCCAACTTCCATCAGCTAAGAATCTGTTAGATAGCCTTTATAATAATATTTTTTATTGCTGAAATGATCTATGTCATACAATTGGACATCTAGGCCAAACAATATATTCCTTGTTTGAATAGTGTATAAACTGGAGACTTTGTAAAAGATTGTCATGGTTTAGGGAGGGCGTTCTCCAATTTGGTACTCCCACTAAATCCACCTTGGCCTTCCCCTCCCTCCTCCAAGTGGCGGCACAAAAGGCAAAGATCATGTGTTGAGATAAGAACAATTTACTAGGAATGGCAATGAGATAAGAAAATTAACAGTAGCAGCAATATTATTAATAAAAGTGTAAAAACAAGAGGGTGATTCACATGCAAATATGCTCACTGAGGAGCTTGTGACCTGACTCGAAGCCACACCACCCTGGAAGCCACCCTGCAAGCCCTTCCCTTCCTTCTGGAAAAGAGATTCCTTTCCCCAAGGCCTGGCAATGATGTGAGGTGGTATGGAATAACCTCCTGGTCCTAGCCATGCCCCTCCTGGCTACTGCACAAAATTAACCCTGTTCTGGCTGGAACTAGGACAAATATATTGCAGAAAGCACTCACAGAACAGAGTCACATCATTAAAGGACATTTTTTGGACCTTGTGTGATTTTGCTGTAAATGCGTAAAAATTCCAGTTTTGGAACATATTTCCCTCTCCTTTTGACTCTTGTCTAGGATTGTACAAAAGATGTACTCAACAAATATTAGGAATAAGTTACCTATAAAAAAGCAGAGTTGCAAAAGTACTTTAAACTTTATTAAGCCCTTTACCGGGTTGTGTTTATGTGAAATAATCAAAAGTAAAACATTTTCAAAAGAGTTTAGGGTGAGGGTGTGATTTCCACTGGGTACAGCAGAGTTCAATACAATGTAATCTCTAAACTAAGTCACGTCACACAGTTCTGTAGGGGACACACGGTTCTCACTAGGTTTCTTATCAGCAGTTTACAAATTTTTGCTATGGGTTGCCTCTACTTTTCAGTAATAGTTTGTTTCCTTCCCCCCTTTCAATTCCTTCTCTAAGTAGATTTTTCTTTAGTATCTTTTAAACTAACCCCACCCCTTCCCACATTCTGAGTATAATAAACTACATTCTTTATAATTTAAAAACGCTCCTGTTTCCCTCCAGCACAAGCAGAGCTCCTGGCATCCTCCCACTGCCCAGCAGTTGTCCCTCCCACTTCTCCAAGAGCTGCTGTGATCCAGGTATTCATCACAGAGTATCTTCCTCGTCAACCAAATCAAACATTTTCTTAGGAGAAGTGCCTGTTTTCCTTGACCCTGTCTCTTTGCAGCCTGAAAATCTTGTCTTCAAGAAGAGTGGAGTGTGGCACCTGTAGCTGCTGCAGGTCCATTTCTCATATGGTTGCCAAAGAAGGGAGGAATTTGTGTGACAGAGAAACAGGATAGGATGACAGGAAAATTCAAAAGCTGAGTAAAACTCTGAAGACCTTTATTTTTTTAATTCCCACTTCCAGGTGCTCAACAAATTCTCCTTCCTCTCCCTGGGGTAAAGAGTCCCTCTTGGTATATTGCTTGCAGCAGTTTCTGCTCACTTCTCTAGTCACTTAGTTTCAACTCTACTCGAGTTTAAACACCCTTTCAATAAAACCTAATCAGTGTTTATGCAAGTGACCATATTATTTTTTTTAAAGCTTAACCAAGCTAGAACTACTACAGGGCTCAGTTTTTGTCTGTTATGCACACACACACATATGTACATGTATACACAGAATTTATGTATGCCCTTACTGCAGCACTAAAACTCCCAAAGGTATTATTATGTTGTAAGACAAATTAAAATTAAACAAGAGGTAAAAGTGCACGTGAACTGAAACCTGTTAAAAAATGCCTACAGGCAAGACAGAAGTGAACAGCAGGAATTTATCCAGCTGTGGGTGTCCTGGAGTTTTTCTGGGCCAACTGACTGTGCTCTCATTTCTGCTGCAGGAAATGCAATTAAAAAAAAAAAAAAAATTAGGTGGTGTGAATTTCAAGCAAAATGACATGAATATTTTGCTGCCTCTAAGATAAAAATCAAGAAAATTTCTGTAAAATTCATTAAGCTACAGAACTGAATGGAGATGGATGGAGGGAATATATAACAATAGAGCCCAAAAAGAGTAAGAGAGATATCTACCCAGGTCAGAAATGTAATAGCAGGTAGATTTGCTGACAAGCACAGCTCCCTACATCTAGAATCAGTGGAGTATGTGAGATCAACTTTGAGAACTTTTGTAAAAAAAAATTTGTCCTGATAAGAGTATTTCTAAAGCTAAATGCAAGACAGGTGTTTTTTTTTGTGTGTGTTTTTTTTGTTTTGTTTTGTTTTGTTTTGTTTTGTTTTGTTTTTGTTTTTGTTTTTGTTTTTGTTTTTGTTTTTGTTTTTGTTTTTGTTTTTGTTTTTGTTTTTTGTACTAGCAGATGAACTGAGATCCTATAAGGGATACCTGAGATGTGCAGAACTGACATGGCCAAAGGTCTGCATTCTGAGACCAAAAACAGAACCATAAACAACTATAGTAGAAATAGCATGTATTAAATATATACTAAATTTGGATTTCAAAATCACATTTTATGCAGGTGCAAAGAGATGCACTCATCAGAGGTGAAGGTGATCAAACTGAATAATTATTTATCTTTGTGAGTAAAATTGTTAGGTTTACTACTTCCTTTCATTCAAACCTTAAAACAATGTATCTCACAGAGAAAG
Organism: Hylia prasina; assembly: GCA_013397195.1. Lineage (NCBI taxonomy): Eukaryota > Metazoa > Chordata > Aves > Passeriformes > Sylviidae > Hylia > Hylia prasina. Next base: position 1,361,570 of record VYXD01014173.1, read on the forward strand.
AATTTGCTGTGTAAATTATTAGGTGTTATGCACTGAGAAAGAGAAATGACATGGCTCAATATCACAGTCACATAATGAAATAAGGAACTGTACTCCAACCAGTTAATTCAGTTATTTTCATGACAGTGTTATCCAACAGTTACCACCATGACAATGCATCTTTGTTGATTTAAAAGTGCTCAGAAATGAAAGAGCATTTGGACATGGAGACAAGGATATTAAGCCATGGTAGGAAGGAAGATTAGGAATGTAATTCTGTCTCATTTTTACAATACTGTAATCCCAATGGTACCACTGGAAGTTCTCCCAGTTTCCACCAGGACAAAAGAAAGCATGTCATCATCTGACTCTTTGTACTTGGAAACCATATCTTAATAACAGCTATATTTATAGTCCAACTGCTATACCATGAAAGGAAATATGTGAAAATAATAAAAAAAGTATTAACACATGCATCAGAATAACAAAACAAATAGGATGTGGCTTTCTCCTGGTGAAAATATAAATTAATCTTGTTTTCTGCTTTGAGCATTTTGACTCCAAGTGCACTGTTATAATCTAATTGCTATTATAGAATCATAAAATGTTTACATTGGAAAAGACCCTCAAGATCATTGAGTCAAACCATTCCCCCTATGCTTCCGAGTCCACCACTAAACCATGTTCCTAAGTACCACAGCTATATGCTTTTTTAACTCCCTCCAGGGACGGTGACCCAGCCACTTCCCTGGGAAGCCTGTTCCAATGCCTGACCACCCTTTCAGTGAAGAAATATATCCACTCTAAACCTCCCCTGGTAAATTTGAGGCCATTTCTTCTTGTCCTGTTGTTTGGTACTTGTCAAAAGACATTGACCTACACACATCTACAACCTCCTTTCAGGTAGTTGTAGCAGTGTCAGGTCACCCATGAGCGTCCTTTTCTCCAGGCCAAACACCCCCATCTCCCTCAGCCACTTCTCGTAAGATTTCTGTTCCAGCTCCACTGCCCTAGCTTCTGCACTAGCTGCAGCTCCTCCATGTCTTTCCTGAACTGAGCGTCCCAGAACTGCACTCGAGGTGTGGCATCACCAGTGCTGAGCACAGGGGACAATCCCTGCCCTGGTCCTGCTGGCCACACTATTGCTGATACAGCCCAGGAGGCCATTGGCCTTCTTGGCCACCTGGGCACAGCTGGCTCACATGTCCAGCTGCTGTAAACCAGCATCCCCAGGTCCTTGGGCAGCTTTCCAGCCACTCTGCCCCAGGGCTGTTGTGCTGCCTGGGGTTGTTGTGACCCAAACACAGGACCCAGCACTAAGCCGTGTTGAACCTCACACCGCTGGCCTCACCCCACGGATCCAGCCCATCCAGATCCCTCTGCAGAGCCTTCCTGCCTTCCAGCAGACTGACACTCCCACACAATTTGGTGGTGTCTGCAAACTGGCTGAGGGCACCCTCAATCCTCAAGTTCAGATCATCAGTAAAGACATTAAACAGAACTGTCTCCAACACTGAGCCTTGGGGAATGCCACTAGTGACCAACCACCAAATGGGCATAGCTCCGTTCACCACCTCTCTAGGCCCAACCATCCAAGCAGTTTTTTACCCAGTGGGAGAGTACATCCATCCACTCCACGGGAAGGCAGTTTATTCAGGAGAACATTGTGGGAAACTGTCAAAGAATTTACTAAAGTCTAGGCAGAAAACATTCACAGCCTTTCTTTCTCTCATCCACTAAGCAGTCACCCTGTCATAGAAGGAGATCAGGATGGTCAAGCAGGACCTGCCTTTCATAAACCTATCAGGCTGGGCCTGATGCCCTGATTGTCCTGCACTTGCTGTCTGATGGCACTAAACATGATCTGTTCCACGACCTTCCCCAGCACTGAGGTCAGACTGACAGACCTGTGGTTCCTTGGATTCTCCTTTTTGGCCATTTGTGTCATATTTCTTGTCAGTTGGGGCCTCTTGGGTTAGCCATGACTAGCAGCTGGACAAGAAAGTGACTTGGTCAGCACTTTTACCACTTCATGAATATTAAATGCAAGTAGCTGAGATTCATATAGTTTTTTCTACATGAAACTAAACAATTTGTATATATGAAATGATTTTTCCTCCACAATAGAGCTCTGTGAAAAAAATCTAACCTAAATTAAACAATAGCCTCAAAGACTTCTGCCTTTATAGGGCACTTCCATGGTTAAAAGCACCCATGTAAAACGTGCTGGTTTTGCTCAACAGATCTGCTCTTTGGACAAAATCCAGATTTCTAGTTATTGGGACTTTTACTTCTGGATCAAGCCCCTTGTGTATACGCACATTCATGTATGATTGCTTTAGTGGAAAAAGTGGTTTTATTCCCATTATGATGGAGTGAACTGAATTATCTTTTGGCATTACTTACTGTATCAACAATGAAATTTGTGCAATCATAATGCATTTAAATTCTGTACAATAATAAAATCGCATTATTCCAATGAAGGGTAGCAGAAAAACTGCTAATGTTTAACTGAGAGCATCTTTAGTAATAACAAGATGCATGAGATAGAAGGAACCCAGCCTGTTTTTTTGCAGACCATTTGAGTTTTCCAAGTTTTGCAGTTAAAAGCTGTAAAATATATTTTCATTAGTGAACTGAGAAAATCAGATAAATCCTATGAGACATAAAGCATGTGGAAATCTATTCTGTCATTCTAACAAAGTAATTTTTGATGATGCAACTGCACTGAAATAGTTCCTTTTGTGAAACAATTCAATTGTCAAAGTATTTTTGAGTATGAGTAGAATGCATTTAGTAAAACTCACTTGTACCCTTTCTACATTGTTGCTTTCTTTGTCAAAATTTGGCATATACTGCGCGTTGGTATTTTATTTATTACATGCAATATTTTAAAGAGCATTTTAAAGAAAAGGATATAAAAACTATAAGGTTCATGTTCATGCGCATATTATAGCTGAGACAGCCAAAGGTGCATGGAGAAACAAGACCTCTGGCATTTATTGAAATTCCATGGAAGGTAGGCTTCCCAGACTTTGTAGAGAACAGAATTTCTCAGCAGTTATTCGGGTATGCACCTTGAAGTAAAACTTCCATGTGATCAAGTACCATGCACATAGGATTGAGTTTTGCAATTTCCTGAATAGCTTTTATGAGGAAGGCTCATGCCTCTGTCTTTCTCCTCCCTTTGCTGTTTATGTCCTGCTTTCCATTCTCCACTCCCTGCTTCTTAAAGCCTCCCCAGCAGCTTGCTGGACTTAGCAGGAACTGGGGTCAGTGTGGTGATCAATGGCTCGGGCTGTTGAGCATTCAGCCATTGATCACACTGAATAGATTCATAGATCTCAGCCATGCCATCACCAGCAGCTGCTTCTACTTAGCCTGCCAACTTTCTGTCACCTCAAGGATTCAATGAAGTTCAGAGGCAGTGTGAGAAGGTTATATAATTCTGTCAAGAGATCATGTCTTTGATTTTTTTCATCTCTTAGACCTACATGTCTACCCTTTGGGGGTCTATCACAGGCTGAGAAGTTCCAATATATTACATACCATAACACAGCAGTATAAAGAGTGCTATATAAAATATATAAATGCCCTTCCTTTGAAGAGAATAGCAGGAGTTTTCACTCCTTTCTTTCATTAAAAGAACATTACCTAATGCTGAAGAGAAACCACAGCTGTATTCATATATGTATGCACATGCTTTGCTTGTAATTTGAAACACATTGTCAGATATTATCATATCTAGTGTTCCCTCTCTCACTTATATTTAAATATCCTATGGCTAATTTGTAAGAGTAAAAAGTTACTTTAATTGCTTGGATAAAATATTCACTGTTTAGCAACTTTACTGGGAAAGCAAAATATATTTCAGCAAGCCATTAAAAAGACACTGGGAACTCAAATGCTACTTTCTCATCTAAAAACTCATCATGCAGTGTAGCTGACCTTTTTGTGCTCCATTTTTTTCCTGTTTACTCAGCACAGGTAGTTTGTGCTTTTGCTCACATACACTGAAGTACAAAGCTGTCACACTTTTGGATGTTACCACTTCCCAGCCTTACACCCTGCCCCTCCACTGGAAGACTGTAATCCCATGGACAGCCCCAAAGATCAGGGCAAAGGCCTTTCACTGGCAGTTTAAATGAGCAGGCAGTGTAAGTGTAGGTGGCTCAAGCACAGACACATGCTCCTGACAGTAATTTCCAGCAGAACTGTAAGATGGACAGCTGTGAGCATGAATATCTGAAATCATGGCAACGACATCTGGCAGAGCTTGTCTGTCACAGCCCCATGGCTGAAAGGATGGTTGGCAGGGTGGGCTCTGCAGGCAGGGGTCTGCTGCAGAGAGGTGCTGGAAAGCTCAGGCCTACAAATCCTCTCCAAACAACTGGCAGCAAAGAATGAAAATAACCACAATGCACAGAACAATGTTGCAGCAAAAGTCAGATTTCAAAGTTTTAAAACAATGCTGAAATGATTCCCAGGAGTCAGGCTGGCTGAATTCACTGGGTTGAGTTCCTGTACGAGGAAAGGATGTGAGGGGGGAATATGACAGTATTCATGATTAATAATGATAGTTATGATCGTAATATTCTCTGGTCTTCTGAATGATGCTTCCAAACATCCACAGAGGGAAAAAAACCCAAAGAATTCTAGATATTTTCTAGGAATTAGAAAAAAACTCCTTCCACATTTAAAAAAAAAATAATTGGTCATTTTGAAAAAAATCAAATTGACAGTGTCCTTTTCAATGACACACATTCAAAGCTTTATGAAATCTCCCTGTTAAAAGAGGCTACTACTTTAACATATTCAAAGGTCCATGCAGCTTGAAAACAGACTCAAAAGCCAGGAAAAGAGGCCATATTCTGTTATACGAATGCAGTTCCAGGGCTATAATGAATCCAGAGAATTTACCAATAAACACAGTACATAAATTAAGTTGATTTACTATGCAATCTGCAATTTAAAAACTGATGAAATAAAGACTTAAATCTTCCTATTCTGCAATCTTGCCATTTTTATAGTTTATCATAACAAAAAAATGAAAAGAAAGTGATATCAGTCAATATTACAGGAGTCCATGTTAGCTTTTCACATAAACCAGGTGCAAGCAATTAAGAATATGCTTCCTGTATTTTTAAAAGGCTCTCTGTCTATTTTATTTTATCCATTCAGTTAAAAAGAAAAGAAATATCCAGAGCTACTCTGTACAGTTTGGGATTTTTGCTGCCTGTCTTGGCTATCTGGATGCATCAACTCTCTTCCTGAGTACTTGGTGTCTTGTAAGGCCCATTTGAGTTCACATTAGAAGAGATAAGATTTTCATACAAAGTTATGGTAGTGGTGCTTTTAACAAAACTGATTTTAATTGGAATTAACTCAAATGCAAACACATCTTTCCATGTTAGGTTTGGTATACCCATTTCAAACCATTTCAAACCCATTTATAGCAAAATCCATCCCTTGGATTAAAACTAAGGTGACACTGTCACCTTAAATCACAACTCTATTTCAGCAATTGGCATCTCATGAAGTAGTTGTGTCACTTGCAAAATATTCAAGGACAATATTAAACAACATCTACAACCCTTCCAATGTTATTTAAAGAAAAATCAGGTTTTCTATATCTCTAATTTCTCTGCCTCTTCAAATACTGTTATTAACATTCTTTTTCACACATCCTAGTTTCTCCTCTTTCAATTTTAATTATTTTTTTTTCTTTCTAAATTAATCCTTTGTTTGAATTGCTACTTTTGAGAGGGGAAAAAAAGGAGTTGTAAAACAAAAAGCTGAATATATGCCAGTTTGCTTTGTGTCTTTTCATGTTCCTTCTCAGAGGCCAGATCTGACAAGGTGCTGAGCATCAGGCAACTCACTAAAAGTTGAGGGTGCTGAGAATATCTCAGAGGAGCCAAGCATATTGCAGGATCATGCCTTGCACAGCAAGTTCTCCAAGTGATGACTATTTATGTTTCACTGAATAGACTTAGCATAAATTTTAACAACTCTGATATGACTGGGATTTTTTTAATGGGCAAAGAGGAGGCATTTTTCATGACCATATCACTCACCACTTTGAGAATGAAGTGTACAGCAATGCCACCCAAAATGTCTGGCAAAGAACCAGATGTCATGGTAACAAACACACAAATACTTGAATACATTAGAGGCAGTTGCAAGGTGTATAAGCTCTTCAGTGCTGAGAAGGCAGCCAGATCACTCTAAGTACTTCCTTAATCAAATAATAGTACAAAACAAACTTACACACAATCACCAAGAAACCAAAAGAATGCGGTTTGTCTAATTCAAAAATAGCATTGTCTTCATTTTTGTTAACTTCATGTGAACATCCTTTAAAAACATTTAAAGATTGAAATTAAGCAGTTCCATTTGCTTCATCCACCAGGTCCTCAGCAAAGTCCACAGACCAGAAGCAGTGCTGTAAACCTCACCCTGAATACCAATAATCAGGGGTGTTTCCAGGGAGCTCTTGGTAAACATTTTTATGATAGAAACTCAGTATTTGCCATGCAATAAATCGTTTAGAAAATGCCAGCAGTAGGTTTCCATTCGAAAATAAGTATAGCCCTCATCTATTTACAGAATGACTTTCCATCTGTTATATCCTCTCAAAATTCTATACGTATATATGTAACATTCATTAACCCTATATATTATAAAAATCTATTACAATGTAGCTATGTAGATATTCAACGCAGAGAAATGGCAAGCATTTGTTCTGAATCTACACAAGCAAAAGGACTAAGAAATACTAGATCAGAAACCAAAAAAACCAATAAAAACTAACAAACTGAAAAAAAATTGTGAAAAGTTCTTGCTCCTAAAAAATTCTTGCTCCTTTTGAACTAGTCATCTTATATCAGAAAATATCAATAAAAAATATTTAACCCTTCATAATTTACTCAGTTTTAGCAATTAATAATAGTTTCTCCTAATCATAGTCTTCTTGTTTCTGTTTTGTTCCTTTCTAAACATAAATGCATATCAGTTTTTTGAGTTCAGTATTTTCTTTTGGCACAACTCTTTCTTCTTTTTTATTGGACATAATTTCTACTGCTGGTACTTTGCATACTTAGAGCTCTCAACAGGTTAGACCTGAGGTTTGTATTTCCTCCTTATCATTCACATGTGAAAAAAAAAAAAGGAAGAAAATTGTATTTCTAACTTTTTGATGTCTTACTGTATCCATAAACAACTTTCCATACTCACTTTAGTCTCTCAGACTTTCCTATCATTAACCTCTTTACTGTTCTGCATTCTGCCTTCTCTCTTTTTGCTTTACATTCACCAACTGCCTCAAAAGATAAAGAAAAAAGTGAAGTGCTTTGATTAAAATGGTACAATGAAGGCTAAAGAATCTTTTGTTACCTTCTTAATTTGTTTTTAATCATATTAAGCAAAATTAAAAACAGCCACTTGGAGATCAATGCAAGAACACAAAAAAAAAGATTGCAAACATTTTAAAACTATTTTTAAACTAAATTTTAATGAAAATATTTAATACCTGAGAAGAGATATCCTTCATAATAAATAATATCTGCCGTTCATAGTGTACTCCACATGCAGATCACAAGGCATGGTACTGATGAAGTCAGGTAACAAATTTCACAGAAATGGCACCACAAAAGCTAAATGGTGCCCAGCCATGAGGTCAGGTACACCTGAACCTGCAGCACCTGGATGCTGTCTCTGCTTGCCAGCACTGTCTCCTCCCTGGTTTATTTTTCTTAGGTAAATTGCTGAGGGTGGTGAGATAGGAGATAAGAGGAAATCTAGACTGTATTCTAAAATTAATATCAAAGTGACATATTGAGGTCTTCTCAAGTACACAGTCGCACTGGCTGAATATGGGAGGTCAGCAGGAAACCACTGGAAGGGTATGGGAGCTGAATGGAACAAATCCCTCAATTATATATGATTTCTATGACTTTCTTGTTATCTAAACTTAATTTGGAGTTTTCCAAATAATAAACTAATTTGGAAAATTTGCAGTTACTTAAAATTCTGTTACAGAACATCTGCCTAACGTTGTGTAATCACTGTGTAAACATCATATTAGGGTAAATTCCCTGACAGTGTCAATGTTTTATTGATTTCTGAAGTCTGGCGGAATTTTTAATGTTTGCTGTATTCTTCAGGATTTTCTCGTAATGTGTATTTTGGTTGATACCCATAAAAATCACAGTGTTGTTTCCCCTAAAATCCCCTTTCCTTCTCCAAAACTGACATAACACATTCTATCAGCAAGTGAAGCTTCTGGTGAATATTGTGGTCCTTTTTAACAGACATTCAGCATCAGCATGTATCAGAAGTTTCCTTTTGTCTTGTGAATTTCAGACACTAGATGGTCATCTCTCCTGGAAAGGCACCAGATTAGTTTGCTCTATAGATGGTTCACAGTGGAGTTCTCTTTTTTAATAACTTCCTAATAAGTAAATCAGTGCACTGGTTTCCGCCGATTGAAAGTGCCTTCACCAGGATACAAAGGGAGACTAAGAAGCCTTTTCATATTTCATCTCATCTCAGGTCATTGAATTCATTCTTTATATAACAGTGAAAAGACTTCAAGATTCTGTAATTAACATTTGGGGTACTGCTAACACATGATCTTAGCTCTGTCTATATCAAGGAAGTGATAACTTCCTTTTTTTTTTTTTTTGTTCCTGTGGCACTGCTTTTTCTAGCTGTTCCAAAGGTTTATCAAAAATTGTGTGCTTCTGCCCTCTGTGCTCTAAAATTGCTGTATCAATGGAATTATTTTCCTTTTGACATCACACTATGAAAACACTTGCTTTAGATCAGCAAACTAAAAGGCTAGTTTTTACATTGACTCACAATTAGCCTAGATGTTATTTTAAGTTATAGTCTTATAATTTTTCTGAAGAACTCTGGGATTTTAAGACATTTCTAGGTTTGTATGGGGGTGTATTTTTTAATAATTGTAGTTATCATTATGTGTCATTAAAATGAAAATATCTGAAGTGCTTCAAAGTAACATTCACAAGAATTTGAGAGTAAATGACACTAATCATAAGAGTACCTCAAAGTGTATAATTTAACAATACACAAAATAAGGAAAGCACAACACAGAATTCCCATATCAACTCAAGTTCTAAAAATCTGTATTGGAGGCAAGATACCTCGTGTCTTACCTAAAGCTCCAGGAAATCAATTTCTAAACACAAAAATGTTAAAGATGGAGGATATAGCTACTGAAACCCTCCTTTAGGGGCTCAAAATAGTTTCAGGGCAGTGAGCATTTTTGACAGGAATCTCACATTAAATTTTAATCTCAGATTAAAAATCTCAAATTAAATTGACCTTTCCTGGTGAAAAGATGCATTACCTGTAACCAGCTGCCAACCCTGCCCTGACCTGCCCTGAGTCCCAAGGCTATGGAGGTGTGACTGTTTTCTTTCTTGTCTGCTGCAGTTTTCCCAGGCAATGTAATTCAGATGCATGCTGCCAGCAGTGTGGGAGGCCACGTGGTTAAACAGGGAGAAGAAAGGTGTAAGAGCCCCCTGACTTTGAGCCACTGGAGCCACTGGAGGAATGTGTGGCTATGAGGAAGTACTTGGCTTCTTTAAAACATCATCCAGGTTACTGGTCGAGATAAGAAACCCTGCTCCAAAAACCATGGCCACACTGGCCAAGGTAAGCATTACATGTAAATAAATGAAGAGGAAACAAATCTCTTTTTTTTTGGTGAAGTAGTTCTAAAGAACACTTAATCAGGCATCCAGGGCTCAGGAAATGCAGGTAATTGTACTCTGCAGATATAAAAGCAGTGACAGTTCCCTTCTGTCCTGAGCAGCAGTCTACCATGCAGGTGATGCTCTCAGACTCCTGCAGGAGAAGGTAAAAGCTGAGGATTGTTTGCCATTGCCAGACAAAAAAGGTTGCCTATGCAACAGTGATTGAGCCCCAGCAGCACTGGCCTTTCGAACAGAAAGAGGCTGAGGAGATATATTTTATAAGTTATGCAGACTTCTTGCTCCTTGAGGGGATGACACCCTCAGCTGAAACATGAGGAGGTTGCTGCTAAACACCTTCCCTCCTAAAAGCCTCTTAGGGATTAAGTGGCGGAGAGTAAACAAAAAGGTATATACATGTAACACGTTTTTATAAAATGCAATAAAACATATTTTGATACTCATAAAAGTATGAACAAAGGTTCAGATAAACACACTGCATCAATTATAATAGTACCTGCGTATTGAAGAATACGCTTAAGTAATAGTTTGCTTCAGAACATAAAAGAACTCTGTTCACTTTTGATCCTCACAAAGTGTAGTTATTTTTGGGAAGAGAACTGTTAAAAATATTAATGTTATTGGATGGAGTAAGACAGTTTACAGTAATTGCTGCTGGAGTCGGTCAGATGATTGGCGGTCAATATTTTCACATGAGACTCCCCACAAAAAAATGTGCTCTTCAGCCTGTACTAAACCAAAAAAAATACAGACAATTTGGGTGAGGAATTGGAGAGTATCACTGTTTCATTTAGAGTGAAAACCACTGCAGTTCCAGAGCTAGCACCCTGACTATGTGTCTGTATATTCTCTGAAAATAGAGCTGGCTTTGGATTGAACCATCTCTCACCAGCTATACAAAGGGGAAGTGATGTCACTCTGAAAATAAATATAGAAGTGGGTTTTCTGGAAATATTTATACTTTGTTCATGGATAAAGTGCTGAATGTACAGCCAAGGAGAGCCCACTGCTCAGCTTGCACCACTTGAAAAGAGGAAAGTTTTTAAATTTGCAAGGATTCTCACTCCAGGGACTTTTTTTTCTTTTAAAATAACTGACTCTTGACATAACCTTGTCTGTTTTAAAGGCCAAACATTTTCCTTACTCCCAAGTGCTTTGCGAGCCTTAGGGATATATTGTCCCTGGCAAAACTGGGATAGCAATATCCTGGGAACGGGTGATTTCCATCAGGGACAAGGAAATCGCTCCAAACCACATTTCATTCTGGTTACAGCATTTTAATGAGATTTGCAAGCCCTTCTGAGACGGTCGCAAGAAACGTTCAGCCCCAAACCCTCAATCAGAATCCTGAAAGTTATTGTAATGTCTCAGCAGAGGATGGATCTTAGGACTCCAGTTTGGCTGTGATATTTCTTACATTATATTTAGCACTGATTAATTAAGGGGTGACTAAGTATTGACCCCTCCATTAATTCTGAAAGTTGGATGACTGGAAATACCTAACAACATTTGAGAAGTGACTCCTTAACTGTTTCCTGGAAAACTGCTTCCAAAAATCTTCTTTAATAACTTCCAAACCCCTTCATGATATGGATTTCAGCTTAATCAAGACACTTTTACTCTAATGAACACATAATTTCCTGTGAGAATATGAGCAAGTATTTATATAAGAAATAATAAAATCATAGCTAGCTATGGAACTCTTAATGTGCAATAAGAGTGCATATATGTGAATGCAATGAAGGCACCATCATCTATCTCTCTGTGATCGTGCCTCAGTCACTAATAGCTTGTTTCCAAACAATGTTGCATGGATCCAGATATTCCATTTAGACTGAAAAAAGCAGCTCATTAAGGACAGGATCTATAACACCAAAAGGATAAAATAATGAGGGGTGTAAAATAACTGTTAAAGAAACAAAGGGTTAAGATGCAAATCTTTAGGATAAAAGGTGATTTAAATTTCATCACAAATGAACTGTGATTCAGATCATGCTGTTTTTTTTCAGTTTACTCATTTTGAATTAATGTAGCGTGGATTATGTTGCATAAAACAATGACAATACGTGAATTCTACTCATGGAAATTATTCATCCATCAGCCAGTGTCAGGTACATTCAGAAGAAGCACATGCCTTAAGTTCTGCACTGTAAGTTCAAGTCATTTGTATGTGAATAATGCTAGTTGTGAAAATGAAAACAAGATGAGATAAGGAAACTTTGGGATCCTTCTGCACTGACTTCTCTTTGACCCAGCAAAGAACAATGAATGTTTGCTTTCCCTTGGAAGGGGTGCCGACAAGGCTACACAAACAAAGAAGCAGAAGCTCAGCTGGTGCAAATTAGTACCGTTCCATTGACTTAATGGAACTGCATCCTTTTCCCCAGCTAAAGATGTGGACACAAATGTTAAAGGTTCCTCTGTTATAATTTTTTCAGGACAAGGATCAATCATGAATCCTTTCACAAATCTTCACACAAAACTTTTCCCAAGCAGATTTTATAAACCTGAGTCTGATTTTCTGTTTCTTGAATTGCCCAAATATTTGATTCCTCTCACAACCATGCTATTTCCTAGTCCAGTTTCCACATTATTTTTCACTGCAGTGAAAAAAACTCTGTCAGTCCTTCCGGGTCCTCCTCAGTTCACTAGCAGTGTGCACTCAAGAGCAATATTCAAGGAGGCCTGGCCATGCATGCCCATATGCTTCCTTTAGTCCATCTCCCAAATCTAACTACAGTCTCTGAAAATGAGCAGGCAAAGGCCAAACCTGCATTTACCTCAACAAAAAGGCTCCACTCTATTTTTAAGCATTCCTTTCAGATGGAGATAACATTTCCATTCACCTAAAATCACAAAACAATTAAGTTAGATCATAAAAAGAAAAACATTTGCCAGATTTTACTGCTGTCTGAAGATCTATCTCCTATATGGGCCTGAAGTGGTGATATCATGTTTGCCTGGAAACAGAACTGTTTTTAAAACAGTAGAAGAATGTTTGTAATAGCTTGTCATTCTCGTCAGTGCTATTAGTGTCCAGTAAACTCTCTCCTTGTAAATCCATAGATGTCAAAGGTTTCTGTGGATCTTTTCTAAGCCAGTGTATAATTTGGCACAGTGTCTGACTGGGCAGAAGGATCCTGGTGCACAGGTCTTGGATACTGCTATTGTCTCCTCTGTTAGAAAGTCCAGGAGTTTTCTAATGCTACTGTTTGGCAAATGCATTTTGGAAGAGAGCCAAAAGACTGCTCTCCTCTGGCTCTTGGGATGACTGGTACTCCAAAAGAAATCAATAGAGCCCAGTAAAAAGAGAAGAAACCATGAAATGAAAATGTCTGTTAGTGATTGTATGACTTCTGGGCTTAGATGTGTGTTGCCACAGTAGCTTGTTTTTACTGTTCAATAATACTCAGATTAAGACCACTGTTAGAGGGATTACAAAAAAGAAAAACTTATGAAAAGAAATGTAAAAGGGAATAGCAAAAAACAATAAATAAAGAAGGCTGAAACAAGAAGGAGGAAACAAGAAGAACGGGAAGAGCAACCTGACTGGAAAAGCAGAGAGTTTCATGACCAGACATGGACACTGGGACTGAATCCTTCAGAATGAAAACAACCCATTAGAAAACTTTATTTTCAGGAGAATAAAAGAGAAATGTTAATTTTAATAAGGCATTTTCTTGAGAGACAGCTGGATGCTTTTAGTTAATAAAGTAAAATCTGTTCCAGGACGAATTCTCTAGCAATATGTGTATCTGTTGGTATCCCCTTTGCAAAGGTCCCATGAAAACACTATTAAATTATTGCTTGCCATTCTAAATATGATGCTTTGCTGAAGTTCAGAAAATGGCTGCCAGCCTAGACTGTGAACTGCTTTAAATCACTCCTATCCAGGTGATGATGAACGCTCTCTAGATTTTATCTGCAGAGTGGAAAAAACAATCAAGAATATATTACTCAACCCCTAAGAATTTTTAGAAGCTGAAATTCATCTAAAGGAACACTTCAGTCCTGTCTACCCCCCACTGAAGTGATTTGGAATTTCAGCTAAATAAAGAATGAAGGTGAGACTGAAATGCCCATGTAATCAACCTTCACAAAAAATCTAATACAAAGTTAAAACTCTTTTGAGATAAGTGCAAACACGGGAGCACTGAAATAATACTGAAAGAAATGAAGGAGGCTTTTTAAAATTCCCAACTTGTGCTTTGCTCAAAGTGTAATTCAAAACTGATTAAAAGTATTAAATCCTTTTTATGCAAAGGGTTAATAACAAAATTCAAATAGTGGTGTGGTGTCCCATGGATACTCAATAATGAAAATTCAAATGCCCATTTCTTTAAGCCTTTTGTGTCCCTTTTCTAGATAATTGGTTTTTTGCCTAATTTTTGAGGCTATTTAATAACACCTCCTGCTAGACATTTCATGTAAACTCAGCAAGAGGAGGCATCGTGAGTAATAGAAAGGACTTCTGCTCATTTTAAAGCTCAAATTCATACTTTTCTTAACAAAGGAGATCCCCACTGCTAGAGTTTGGCAACCAGCGGGCCAACTGCATTGGGGAAGATTGGATTAGGGGGGCAGCTGACTGTGCAGTAAAGTCTCCACTCCAAAGCAGGATTTTTATGTAAATTCCATTACAATTCATGCTTTTTGGAGATAATGAAATGGATACAAAACACTTCAAGGTTTCCAAGTCAGCAAAATAATGAACAGGGGCATTCAGAAAGTTGATTTAATAAATTTTTTTAACATTTGGACCCTTGCATGAACAGGATTGGCATCTGTTCAATGTATCACATGGAATTTGCTTTTAATACCACTGTCTAAACCCCATAGCTTTTCAGGCCATTAGTGGTGTGTGAACATCAGCTATCAAGAGTTTTCCTCAGTTTAAGGTCTAATAGACTATATAATTTTCCAAGTGTTTGCCTGAAGGCAACTTTTACCAAAAAATCAGCCAAAAACTTTTTGAAAATAGAATATTTTCAACTCAACAGCTTTACACAACTGTGTATGAATATGCCACAGCATTTTTTATCAATGAACTTCAAATAAGAAGAGTCTGGATTCAAGGGGAGCATTACAATGATCTACTTTGTTCTCTCACATAAAGTATAGAATTTAATTTTTCAGTGTTTGATCTGATCATAGTGGAACCGGAACCTGGATGTTTTGATATTTCTTCAAATTTGTATGTTTGCTGATTACAAATTAAAATATGCAGTGAGAATAATTCCACCACACTGAAGTGCCCATGTCATCAGATCTATCAATCATTGTAAATACTGGAAAGGTTAAAGACATCATGGGAGGACCAACACAGAATATAACTATGTGCTACTTAAGAACTCTGCAAGGCCTTTGGGTACCTCTCTTCTGTGGTTTGTGTGTTAATTTTAGTTTTAACCTACTATTAGTGATAGGTTCACAGTGCTCAACAGGGATATCTATTCAGTAACCACATTCAAGGCAAAACTGTACTGCTGATTCTGTTAGTGTCTTTATTCACAACATCCCTACTGATATAAAATCTTCTTTTAAGGGAATGGTGAAAACATCCACTTTTGGGAGCTGAAAAAAGGAAATTATTAGCAAATATGTAATCTGCACATATAGAAAGATTAGCAAAGTTCAGAAACTGTAAAATACTGGGGCCAATGATGTCTAAAATAGTACTCTTCCCTCTTGGTGTAAGTTTTCCTTCAAACAAGCATCTATTTATTTAAATAAAAAGGAATATTCACAATACAGTTTTTCTTCAATATATGTAATCAAAACAGAAACCAACTAGTGTTCCAAAAATATTTCAAAAAG
This sequence comes from Hylia prasina, assembly GCA_013397195.1. Classification (NCBI taxonomy): domain Eukaryota; kingdom Metazoa; phylum Chordata; class Aves; order Passeriformes; family Sylviidae; genus Hylia; species Hylia prasina. Next base: position 1,377,106 of record VYXD01014173.1, read on the forward strand.
GAATCAACCAAGATTTGAACCACAATAGAGTTTGTATGATGTGAACATTCAGCTATTAAGGTTCTTTATTATGATTGATGAGGCTAAAAGGTGAGTTTATGAATTAAAGTTTGCAAGCTCTTCTGTTTAATGAAAAACATTGAGAAGCCGCAGAAAGCAAAATCTGAGAAACAGCTATTCTGAATGTTTAGGCCACAAGATCACACTGGTCATATTGTCTCATTTAAGAGTAAATGTAATAGGCTTTTCTGAAACAAACAAAAGCAGTAACAAGTTATAAACAAACTTGATTTGTGGGGGTTTTGTGGTTCCAAGTTGTTCATTTGGTTATAATCACATACCTTGCTCTTCCTAGGGAAATATTCAGCCAAATACACTCACTTCAAGAATAAAAAGGAAAATGAGAAGCAACACAGAGACAGAAAGCATGCTAGGATCCTGCCCTGCTTCCATTGTAGTAAGCAGTAATTACTCTGGAAAGTGCTATTAAGCTGAGTACTCAGTGGGCCAGGTTCAGCTACACATTTTCATGCAGACTTAACACACTGGCCATCAGTAAGTCCTCCTGGGCCGTGCTCTGAGCATCATCACACAGTGAGCAGTTACTAATATGAATAGTCCCGCTGACTTCAATATAATTATGGAGAAGAAAGAAATGACTCAGGGTGGGTACAGTCGGTATCAAGATCAATCTCAACAGGAATAAGGATGGCAGAATCAAGTCTTCTGGGCACAGCCAGGTCACTTAATGCTATAGCGAAACCCAGCAAAAAGCATTTATGCCTGATAGACTAAAAACCGGGATGGAAAATATCTTTTAATTAAGAATGATAGGAGTGGAAAATCTTCTTCCGAGAAGAAATAAGAATGTACCAAAGATACAAGCAGAATCAAAAGAACGACAAAAAAGCCACTCTTTTTTTCTGTGTTTAGGAAATGAATAGAGTTGAATTGCTCTTTGTCACAGCGAGACAATACTGTCTTCAGGTGGTCATTGTTTCCATGTCACCTTTGAACCACGCAAAAGGCTTGTCAACATGCTCCTCAAATATTCTGTTGTTTTCTTTCAAGGAGTGATTTATAACACTTCACAGCAAGGAATGTGCCACATCCATTAAACATTAATACTGAGTTACAGTTTTCTAAATCATAACTATCCGCTTTGTAGTCTTGTGCTTGACTTGTATTCCAGGGAAAGAAATACATATTTTTCTGTTCTGTCATTTATTTATTCAGCACTGGGCTCAACTGAAATCTCCTGAAAACAATGAGAAACTGTCTTTTTGTTTGTTTTTAAAAATACCTGACTTTGCTTGAAATACACAGTGAGAGACAGTATAAATATGAGTAACAATTTGATAAGACTTGAACTGAGGCCACAGTACAATATGTCATAGCTAGGACAGCTCATGAGGGCTGCCAGAATTCCTTCCAAAGGAAAAAGCCTACCATGACCTTAAATGGGAAGATGGAGAAATCCAAAGAATGTGATATTTTTATTTAAACTGGAGAAGAACAATGGTTCTGATACAGAAGAGAGATGTTTCCACTGGACAGCTGGTTTCCAGTTATCCCATCACATTCATAGGTACTCCTGTCTCTGATGCCTTTTCTGAATACAATTTACTAAATCACTTGAGTGCTTATTTAAAATTATGTACAACAATAATCCCAGTGAAATGAATGGAAGTAACTATGTGTTTAAAATTAGACACATGCTTAAATGTAAGGCAGAATGAAGCACATAATCCTCTCAACATGGTATTTTCAAGTTGTACGTGGAGCTTGGTCACTGAAAACACATACACTCACAGAGCAATTCACAACACCTTACGAGTCTTGTCTCTGACACTCATTCCAAGCCATTAGACCCTGGATCCATGGGGAAGATGACTGCAGCATGCTGGAGGCACAGGCTTCCTTGAGCACTTTTTGCTGGCTATGCAGCATAAGCTGCTGTGCTCAGAAAAATGCATGTCTTAGGGGAAGGATTTGGAACTAAGGCACTCTGGAGTATTCTTAAACTCGACAAATCAAGGGATCAAAGTATTAATTATTATTTAGGACATCAGTGTTTTCCCTCACTGTAATCTAAGACCAATCTTCCAGTTACCATCTAGTTATACTGGACTCCACTCAACTACCCAGCACGGAAAGCATGGTAAAAGCCTTGGTGCCTCCTAGAGCACTCTGGAATTCTGGAGACCCTGGGAAGCCCCAAACCATACCAGTGTCTAGCACATACTGTTTATGGTCAATTTTATAATCTATGGTAGTTATTGCATTTCAAATACAAAGAAGTCTGCACTATATAATGTGAAAGAGAATACAAAGCCACCCCATCTCAACATGTGCAGTAGACATTAAAAGCATTTCCCTGCATGCACATGAGGAAATTAACAGCATTCCCCACATATTCATTCAAAGCAGTGAACATGCTGTGCTGGATGCATATATACATTAGAGAAGCAAAATTGCTTTAAATAATCAAAATACACACAGGAATATTTTCTGTGTGGCTGGAAATAACCCTGACAAATGTTAATGTTTTGCAAATGCAAAACATTCTTTAAGAAGCAACATGAAAAACAGAGCAAATTTTCAGATGCATACAAAGTAAGCTCCTTTATTAACCTGTGTTTTACTACCTAGATGTATACAAAGATCATTGTGCAATGAACAAATACATTCAATTCAAACTCCTTTTTTTTTTTTTTTTTTTTTTTTTTTTTTTTTTTTTTTTCCGTGTAATATAATGTATTTTGGCAAGATCCAGAGAAAGTCAACAGAGTGATTAAAGATATTAAGAAGTTCCATATGGTGAGATACTGAAGAGGAGTGGACTACATGAGTTTAGCAGCGGAATTTGCTGATGTATAAAGTAATGAATGACAAGGACAGACCTCTGTATTTTTCCCTGTGTATATCAACAGACAAAAGAGTTTCATCCAAATTAAGGGACAGCATTTTTAGTGTCCCTGCTATTACGTTACTCAGCATATAATTAATCAGTGAAATTCGTTGCTGCAGTAAAATACTGAGATAAATTGATTGCAAACAGGATTAGTCACACACAGATAAGACCAACATACTGATTAAGACTGGATAGGACGATCTAAAGCTTCCATTTCTTGGGCTACCAGTTTTGATTTCTCAGAACACAACAACTGTAAAACAGAAAAAAGCATTGCACTGGTATTTTCTGGGTAGGGGAGAAAAAGCTACATATGATCTTTTGTTGTGGTCTTTGAAAGGTGTGAAACATCAAACAAGAGGGCTTACTTTACTATGACAATTTCTATATTACAGTTGCCTACACAACATTTTTTTCTAATTGAGAATACTGACAATATATAATAAGTAAATAAAAACCGAAATTGAAAAGCAAGATTGAGTTGTAGCTAGTGTTTACAATAAATGAAGCTCAAATCCTGCTGTTATGTTTCTGACAACTTTAATAACAATAGATCATCTTGTTTTAGTTGCACACTGAGAGGGGGCTGCAAGGTATGTCACCCACAAGAATGACTAATGTGCTATGCTTATCACTTTAGAAGCAGAAGTATCTGAATTCTGCTTGCTAACAACAAGGGAGTGCAAATTACCCTGACAGCACCGTGTGTTCTTTCTATACCTTGCTTACAGGCCAGGATTGCTTAGTCCCAATGTATTAATAAGTAAGTGCAAGTATTTCAACAATCAGCATTTTAGCATTTGCATGCAAACTCTCATGCTGTGTAATTATACACAGTGCTGGCACTCAAATTAATTAAAGCTGATTTCTCTGTGACTGCAAACTGGTCATATCCCCAGACTTGCTCTAGTGTGAAGTCATCACCCTATATTCAACATGACACTTTATGTCCCTAGCATTCTTAGCAATGCTAATATGCAACAACTGTAAATTAGGCAATATTTTACAGAGCAGCTGACAACCCCTGGTTAGTTGTTGAGTTCCTCCTCCCCCTCCCCCCGACACTTTCCACATAAAAGTAAGAAACCAGTTATTTCCATTGTGCTTGCTTTGTAATTATCTGAACTAACAATGTAAACAAATTACATACATTGTTTCAACAGATACTCACCCATGTTTGATTAGGGGTTACAGAAAACTTAGAAAACACAAAACCCAACAACAACATCGACAATGGTTGTTTGATGCTAACATGCAATTAGTCTCTGACAATTTCAATGTTAATTTAAAAACTACTTCTCTTTCTCTTTTTCCCTGAAATGGCTTTCTAGTTTTAAAAGGCATGCTCTTGCCAGGCAAGAATAGGGAATGGGGGAGGCAGAGCAGAAGAGCTGACTGTTAGATTTCAGGACTCCTCATCAAATAAAGTGGAGCTGTAGAAGAGACAGTTCTTTGCAGCAGAGATCCATAAATGCTGACTTCTGGGGCAGTGCTCAGTTCCAGTCTCTTTCACAATAAAGTTGCCTGCTCTAACTTTATAATTTGGTTGAAAGAAGTCCTTTCTTAATACATTTTTTCAGCAGGGATCTCCTCTGAGAAATTAAAATATTATAGTGATCTTTTATCTTACAAATATGACTGCAATAGGACCATTCTCCCATAACCATCAGAAACAGAAAATAATATAATCAAGCCCACTGGTATTTTGCATTTACAAAATTTCATACAGACTGTTTCTTCAGCTACAGAGCTGAATTACTCCAAGAGAGTTCATGGCTTTATTTCCTTGGAGCCATGGACTGCTCTTGGTGCAGAGCTGCTCTCCTAGAGCTTCTCCTATTTGTACCAGTAGATTTACCATAGTGAGTGACATCAACAGTTTAAAAATTGCTGTGACTCTCCCACTGAAGTGAACTCCCAGGTAGGATCAGATCTTTTTATTTTTTTTTCTCCACATAATTTGGTCCTCAGGAAAGGCAAAGTCAAAATATGACAAAAGAGAATTGTACAAGTTGATATCCTAATAAAGTAGTTTCTTTATGCTAACATAAATCATAAAGAGAATTTTTCAGCATAGGAAGTTCTTTTCCCTCAGTTGACACCGAAACTGCTGAAATACAATGAACAGATCAAACCTCACCTTCTTTAGCCTGAATTGAAACACTGTTGTGACTGTTGCGCTCCTTCCTTCAGTGCTGAGCAGCAGCTTTGCTGAATTTTAGGTCCATTTTCATCACTTATAAAAAAATATAAATCAGAAAAAAGGCATGTCGGCTCACATTGTTTTGACATGGTGAGAACATGGAAATGCTAGAAAGACTTATTTTGGGTTAACAAACTGGAGATATCTGAAACATAGAGTGATAAATATAGACTTGGCAAATATTTGCAGAATCAACTGAGCTTAAGCAACTAGAATATTTAGAATGCCTTTGCTAATGTGTTAGAACTTAGCAATAGCCACATGTTCAGTGAGACCCCATTAAAATTAAGAAACCCTGAAACTAGGCAAAGACAAAAACCATTCCCATGTCTTTCTAGATGTTGATTTCAAATGCTACAGTATATTCACATACTTCTGTTCCCTACTTGGACAGGTCAGGCCCAGACTTGTTTCTATTTATAGACTCACAGAATAAGCTGAGTTAGAGGGACCCTCAGGGGTCATGGAGTCCAGCTCCCAGCCCTGCACAGCACCGTCCTCAAGAGCCACACCACCTGCCCAAGAGTATCTGCTGCAGTTCAGATAACACTAGAAGCAAACAGTATTTTGTAGCATTTCTTGTGTATTACACTAGGACCATAATGTTGTTTGAGCCCTGTCTACAATGCTAATTTCTACAGGCTGCAGTACCAACACTGCCAATGCTCCAATGGAGAGAGTAAAGCCTTTTACACACGTAGCAGGAGTTGACTCCTGGGGAAGGCATAAATCAATACCAAAATGATAGACTAAAGGGAATTATTGTGCAATTGCTCTTCTTCAGCACTTGAGATATCATTCTTGGTGATTTTGAAAGCTCAAGTTTATGGTACTGGCTATAAATGCTATGATCTCCAAGACATTCAACGTCAGTGATAAATTCAACTTGCAACTGGGGCAGCACAGTTTCAGCAGCAGAGTAAGAACAGGATTCTGGCCACAGAATCCTTCCTGGATTAATGCTTTCTCAAAAATGCCAGTGAACTCTGTCCTCTATTTCTTGCCAGGTCTTCCTTCACAAACCTCTGTAAACAGGATCAGTTCAGGGAGGATCCTCAGATTAGCACACACCTCATTTTTAGCCAGACGCAGTTGCATGAGCTGGAATGGATGGGAATGAGACTAGAGGTCAGTCTCTGATGCTCAGACTTCACACAGGCCCTGTACATCCAAGGAAGGAGATAACAGATGCAACTCAACAAAACAAGACTTCAGTATACTGGGCTCTTTTATTCCGACACAGGGAAGACCTCTTGTAAGTGCTAAGATATAGCAAGATACAGATAAGATGAGTCTGTTCACAATTTCTGTTTCACAGGCATGTCACTACCAATCAAATGTATACAAGAATTACTTGGAAAGAAGTCAACAGTCTGTGCCATCATGCTCCAGAGTGTGCTGCTTTTCTGAGGCAGCTGAGCTATACAAAAAATGATAGGCACTATGGGGCCATTGAATAAAAGGTAATATATTGTTATTACTATTATAAAGAAATAAATAGATGATCACTGAAGTGATCAAGTATCTATGGCCCTTCTCAGGAATTGTTTAGATATGCTATGTCTGTCTGAAGAAAAAGAGAAGCAGGCAGTATAGAGACCTTCGAGGAGCTCATTTAATTCTAAGTGCAGAACAGTTTATGCTTGAGAAATTGTAGACAAATTTCCATCTCTTCTTGTCCATTAAAAGAGATGTTTGGAAGATAAGAGTTTTATAGTCAAGGACATAAATTGTGTGAACTCTCCAAAAGGATGCCGGAAATAACAACACATGAAACAGTAGTTCTTTGATGGTTCCAGCTGCTGTCCATTCAGTTAATTTTAAAAGAATTATTAGAAATCCAGAGTCAGAAGGAAACATATTTTCCAATCCAGTAACCATTATTGCCTTACAGATGATGTGATCTAGAGCACAACAACCATGTTTTTGTGGTACACCTGAGAAACCTTCTATTAGACTAACTTTATGGTGAATAATTTAAATGAGATGCAAAAAGTTAATCTTAGGTGTAAATATCACAAAAAATACCATCTGAAAAAACCAGCCAAGAGCAACTGTGTACATCATGGATGTGGTCAACAACTCTACAGTCTACTACATAAAAAACATGTGGAACACAGCCCTGGAAAGGACCTGTTTTTTCAAGGTAAAAAACTGAAAACCTCAATGTATCTTGTACAATAATCCAAAATGTGGAAGCTTAGAAGCATGTATAGCAAAGCAGCCTTTCTAGCCAAGTAATAGAGTTAGTAATAGACTGTTTACCCCAAGGACACCCTGGGATTGCTCTATTTTGCCATGTACAAACTGAGAAGTTGCATAACAACTGGCAAAAAGACATCAGTTATTGATCATTCAGATAATAAGGATTTTTGGTGAGCTTAAAGTGTAAACAGGTCAAGAGTAAAGGAGTAAGATTTATTATACTGAGTTTGTATTACCAACGGGACTAAAAGCAAACTGCTGCTCGGCTTTTATATTTTGGTTCATTTTCATGTTTTGCAGCTCAAGAATCTCAAAGTTCTACATCATGTTAACTTCAAAGCTCTAATAAGAGACTGCTGAAGCTGACAGAGAAATTGTTGAAACTGATTCTGCAGCTCACTCTTTGTGACTGAGCAGATGCATTTCTAAATTTTCCTTCCCATCATTTACCAGTTCCTTCTCCACTAAATTTAGGATTGAATGCTCATTTTCTGAACATTTCCCATTCTGTTGGGTTTGTTCCACATTTGAGCATCAGTAGGTCAAATGCGCTGCAGACTATTTTGTTAGACTTGTTAAAATCAAATTGAAACTGTATGATTAATGATATGACTCATCTGTGTTGGTTTGTTGGTTTTTTTTTCTATAAACAGGAAAGTAAACAAGTACTTGTCTAAAGCTCCACCTGCTTTGCTGCTGTTATGGTGCTGTGCATATCAGAGAAAACAATTCCCCCTTCTCAAGGCTGAACTAAAATTAGACTCCACCTGCAAGATGTTAGTGAAATCTTACACAGCTGCATTCCAGAGACAAGTTCCACAGATTGCTTTTGGAAAGCACTGTGCATTTCTGGCAAAATCAAAATCAAACTTGTTAGCTTTTTTCGCCTAACTTTTCAAAAATGTATTATTAATGATAAATGTAATTATTATCACACTAATCATGCTGATAAGTAATCTCAAAAATAGATCCATTTAAAATGTAATTTTACACCCACATCCCACTGTATTTAACTACTTCTTTGCAAATGCAGGCAGTAATCATAATAATACTTAGCACTTAGACAGCACTTTATTCATTTATAGACACTTCTGTGGCACTCATCATCAGAGTAACTTTATTTTCTTTATTATGTCTTCAAAGTGCTGCACTGACATTAACAAATTAATCCTCACAGCACTTCAGTGGGGAAAGAATAAGTCTGATCATGCACTATTTACTAAGCAAAACTCTGCCCTTATCCACCCCCAATAACCTTCACTAATAGAGTGACTATGAACATTGGAACATAGATCACAAGGATTACAGAGCCCTTAAAACATACTCCAATTCCAACTTCGAAGTGACAGACAATTGCTACCAAATTCAACAGTAGAAGGGTCTAAATATATATTCCTACCCTTTCTTACAATAATTCTTTCTGACAAATGAATGCTAAATATTCCGAAGTATGGGATTGTTGGAAGTGTTTACACAACTGTAAACACAACAAACCCAAAACAAATCACTTTTCCATGTAGCAAATGGGAGTGTGTTATATAGAGTTTATCTTTCCAGTGGTGATGGGCTTTTAAGACCTTCATTTATAAAGAGAGCTTATGCACATTGGAGACTTAAGTGAAATTTGTGTTGGTTCTCATTCTCTGTGTTTGCAGAAAGACAATTGCTTGTATGCGGCTTTTAGTAATAATTTAAATGGGAAGTGGATTAACTAGATGTAAGTCAGTTAATACAGTAAACAAAAGATGAAAACAGATATTGTCTTGTTATACATTTGATAGCTCCTCTGCAGATAATTTTAATAAATGAGAAAATATATACCCAAAATCTGGGATGTGCAGTGTCATTAACCAGTTGTAACACATTATAATTGATACCTGTAATTCAAGACAGACTCACAATGGATAATTAACGCCACAATTTATTTTGCACACTAAGACGCTAACAAAAATAACTGAATCAAAATAGGCAACCAGCTGCAGCACGTGAGCAAACATTTTGTTTACCGTGCTTCCCAGTTGTTACTGTCAAAACAGAACTATAAAGGGAGGTTTAACTTTCAGCTCCGAGGCAGTGAACTCCTCTCTCTTAGCACACTCTAGGCCATTAAAGGCTTGATGGCCCCCTGAGACCGAGTACTTCTAGTGCACGATATAACAAGTCACACACCAGCGGGGTGGGAGTGGACTGGGGCACTTAGGTAAGTTTCATTCATTGCAGCAGCCCAAGGGAACAGTCCATCAAGCCAGCTGCACTGGCTCAGTTCATCCTGTAACTTTACACTATTTTCCTTCTAAGTCACTACTAATCCCTCGGGTTTACATGTTTTTTTGGGCGGCATCAGAGAAAAGCAGTGTGAAATTGCCTGAAAGCCTCTTTATAAATAAGACTTATGATATAGACCAGTTCTGTTGTTGAAAGACTGAAAGAAACGCCCTTGAGGATTGCAAGAACCATTTTACAGGTCTCCTACTGTGATGTTTTTTGTCTTTGTCTAATGACTGATAATTTATAAAAAACCCCAACAAACAAACAACCGTTCCCAGCTTCCTCTTCTCATTTAAGTCAACTCTGGTTTACTTTTGGTCAGCTACAACAATACATCTGATAGAAAATATCCTTTGCTTAGATATTCTGGCTATCTTGTTAATAATACATTGCCTCTTTTTAAGGATTGTCTTACTCCCTAGAAATTTTTAATACTTTGGGACAAGTTCCAATGTGGCTGTGTGCATGTGGCTGCAATGAAGGTAAGAGAAGGTGAATTCATTAAAATAACAGTGAAGTGCTCAGGCACTTCACGTGCATGTTTATGAGAGGCATGTGCTGCTAGTCTTGTGTCTCTGCCTAATATTCGGTGCTACAGACTGAGACACAGTGAAGGTCACTAACCCAAGGAGAAATTTCAAGCTGACCCTGCATATTGTTTAAACCCAACCTCAGTTGTTTGTGTGAGTTTGAAAAGCCATTTCATACTGGCAGAATCGTAGTTCAGGGATAAATGTTCATTTAATCCTGCAAACAACTACTATAAGGTGATGGAAAAGACGGATGCTGCCCAATCCAGAACTTAGATGACCAACAAACCAGGTCTCATTTATAAGAAACAAACATAAATGGTGGTAAGATATTTTTCTTCTTTTTAATTTTAAAAACCTGGAAAATTCCAAGTTCTCACACAGTATTTCAAATCACACCAATGCATTATCTCCTGAGCTCATGTCTTACTTTCATCTAAAAACAGCCTTTAAAATTAACAGTCTCAGGGATGCCATCTAACCACCTCAATGACTTTGCTAGCAGCCATGGCACCTCTTGTTGCTGCTGATGGTTCTCAAATTTACCATACAAGTTCTCTTGTTCCATACAAGAAACATCCCTAATGCCCATCAAACATGCAAAGTACCAGTTGTCTTACCTTTGTGAGATCATGTTTGGAAACTTTGCTTTGGGTTAGCTTTTGGGAAAGTTTGTATGCAGCAGCTGATTATACAACAGCCTTCAGGGCTCTAATAGTAACATTTGGGATCAGTCACCAGATTATGTAATATTTTCTGCTTGCAAAATAATTAATAACACAATCCCTATTTCTGAACTTGCAGTTTCTATTTCTTTAGTATTTATTTTACTTTGGATAGGGAAAAAAAGTGTTGTAGAAATAATGATATCTTTTGCCAATCATATTCAAGAACAAAGTTTTTTTTTTTTCTTTTTGTTAACAAAACATTGGTTATGGCATTTGAACCACACTGAAGCAATTGTAAATTGGCTTACTGGCTTTCCACTAAGCAAAGTTTAAAACATTCATCTTTGAATGACAACTTTTTTTTTCAGTTCTAGTTGAAGCTCTTGACAAGTATCTATCTTTTAGCCACAGTGAAAGAATTACTAACCTCAAGACACTGTCATTTGTTTAGTGGAAAAAGCAATATATCTTCATAACTACACCTACATATATACCTATTTGGTACCAGAAACCTTAATTGGAAATTAAGTGGTGTTTAGGAAAAATGTATCCTTCAGACAGAAATATGGATGAAACAAGTGCAAAACTGTATCTACACTGATGGTTCATTGACCAATTTGATATTGATTCTGTGATAAACAGCATCAACTCCTGTTTGTTGAAATCTACAAAGTTCCTTATCAGACAAGCTGAAAAGCCATTGCTTTTAGACAGCAATTTTTTGTTAGTCAGTGACAAAAATCCTGCCCAGTGGGGTTCATTCAAGGCCCTCAAAAGCAGAATGACACACAGAACTGATAAGTGCAAAATTAAAAGTTTAATTCCAATAAGTTATCTGAGTAGTTACTTTGGAATTACTCTGTATTTTCTTACAAATTATAATCTATATGAAACAGTATGAAATAGGAAGGAACTAATTAGTGTGAATGATTATAACTGGAAGACAGAGTGACAAAAAGCAGTATATTTCTAATTTTTCTCTGTGGAACGGATCCTTTCATCATAACAAAGGGGATGTATATTTATCTAATGAATGAGCATATCTCCAAAAACCACACTGTTGTCAGAAAGTGCTCAAAAAGCAGCCATCATATGTGGCAAATGTTTGGATAATTCAGGAAACAGAACACTTTCCCATGTTTTTTTCCAGCATCTTTCACCCACGCTACACATGAAACACTTGTTAACTTATGTAAGCTGTTCTTTAGGGAAGGTGTTCTCCTGCTTAAACTCAAATAGTTTTTGAGTTTGCCCAGAGAATTCCATGAAACTGTAAGTTAATCTGAAAAATCATATCTAGGTTTATGGGACTTAATAGCTAAATATGTGATGGTACATTAGTGAGCCTTACTCCTACTTATGGTAAAATCAATCATTACAAGGCGACCTTTACTGTTTACTTCCATTATCCCTTTTGTACATGGATTTTCTGAAAGACAGGCTATTTCATGCTGTATACCTGCCCTAAAAACACTGGAGGAAGAGATCAATGGCATGGCCTTGAATGCTTTGTTTATCACAGCATTTTTCGGAACAGAAGTATGTTTCTATGTGGCAGAAGTTGCTTTTGACATGCCGATCAAGCAAGATGGTCAATACAGAGTCTTCCCTTTCTGAGCATTCCAGTCATTCCACAGTGGGACGCCTCTTCTTTCAGCTTCTCTAGCCCCTGGGTTCCTTTTGTACCTCTGGTGTCTTACCATTGCCCCTTTGACACAAATTCCTTAGCAGAGAATTTTTCTGAATTTGATCTCTCAGAGTTTCTTCCATTCCTTTCCCTTCCAAAAGATTCTGTGGCCAACTCTTTACTGTGATATTCTCTTCCTGATAAGTAGTTCTCAGATGCTCTAGTAATCTGCAAATTGGTGCAACGTTTTTTATTTTAGCTGAGAGCAAATGAGGAGAATACTAAATCTGGATTGTTCTGCTTTCACAATATACCATGGCCTTTTCTCAGGGGAGAAGAATAGTGAGGGAAACTTTGGGCCTATTCATTAGTTTGACTGATATTTTTTTCTTAGTTGACAGCTAGCACTGAGAGTACTTCACAGGTGTCAAAGAAGGAACAGAGGGCCAGTACATCCATTAAATCCATTTATTTAATAAACCATTAAAAGCTTCAGTGCATGAGTGAGATGTGTACAAGTATATGGAGCCAGCTTTCTCTCCGGCCTTTTACTTCCACTGTTAGGGATCAGGAGGAACTGGAAATCATAAGCTTTTTGAGAATGGTAACACTTTGACTTGAATAAACAACACTTCTTATTTATAGCAATCTGCATAGAAAGGAAAAAAAGCCTGGGTTTAATCCAAACAAGTCAGACTTTCTTGAGCCAGCAATGAGCAGACTTTGAGAGAGTCTAACACAAGATAGACATGTCAGTATGTGACATGTATGTAACCTCCTTAGCAACACTACAAGCAGGTTTGGCAGTGAGCTCTCACAAAGCTGTGTTAGATCAGAACTAGATTAACTTGGCTTTACTCTCCTATTTCTTGAGATAGTCACCTCCAGCACTTATATCAGCATTCACATTCCAATCGGTCCCTTGATAATTAGAAATTCCTTCAGGTTAAATGGCTGTTGGAAGCATAGGTAAACTCACTTGAAGGTCTTGGCCAGCAAGACTTTGATGAATTGATGGGAACCAAGCTGGTGCCAAATTCAAACTTTTTAGAGAACCTTCAGGTGCTGAATTTCTGGCCTGAAAATATTTACTTTAGATAATTTATCGCAATCTATATATTGAGTTTTGCTGGTATCTTGTCTAGTGTGCTACTATGGCAAATAATATTACAGGTCACTTCAGAGTGAGGAAGAATAGTTTTTGTTTCCTTTTGAAGCTCACCTTGAACACTTACTACTGAGGACATAGTGAATCCAAGACCTGGCCATACATGCATCCTGTAACCAGAAAGTCTGTCTGTCACTTACCAGCTGTTACCAGCTGTTGGGCCACAGGTGTAGGTCAGTGGGGTCATTCACTCCACTGAGGTACAGCTGTGGCTTCAGTACTGAACTGACGTTGACCAAAACCCGGCAAGGAATCGTTTGGTGCTGCTGTCCTAGTTCTCATGTACTTCATTATCTTTTATAAACCTTCTTTTGAGACTAACTGGGTGCTTTCATCTTGGCTGAGGTGTGCCAGTTATGTTTCATACTGCAGCTATTTTTTGTTTATTTTAATTTGACTGCTTTAAAATTCTTTGCTTGTGTTGGCAATATTTGCCAGGTGTGTGCTGGCAGTTTTCTGAGAGGTCTTTTGTTGTAATATATCAGCTGACTTTGAACTTGTCACTCTTAGACAAGAAGTAAAGAGCATACCTGAAATTATGATGCACAATCTACACCTCACACATGACTCAGGAGTTCTGTTCAGCTTTTTAGAGGAGAACAAATCTGTGGCTTTAATTTTGCAAGGTTCTGTGCACTCTCCAGAGTGCTGGTAGCAGCTGTTAACTGCCAAATGCTATTTCCAGGGTAGTACCTCCATTAATCATTGTGCAGGTGCATGAACAAAAAGTGGTTTTCTGGCATGATAAGGTGTTCACTTCAAGAAGTTGAAGTCAGACAAAACAGCTATATTGATATTAAGTCTATTCAAGATGAAGGGGCAAAAAAAAAAAAATCAGCACTTTTCTCATGAAAAGAACAAAATAATTTGTGACAGAATTATAACAAGTTTTAGGATTTTCATAAACAGGTCTCGTTTTTTATAAGGAAGACCACAGAAAGAAAAGTTCTGTACGTTTTAATATAAAATATTAAAAGGTGTTCCTAGTACTCACTATGGTTGTAGTCCCAGATTTATATTTTGCAGGTGTTATTTTCCAAGCCGCGTCTAAAGACTGGATATTATTTTTCTCAGAGCAACTATGAAAAACTGAATACCTGTTTTCTATATTGGAAAATAAAAGCCAAAAATCCATTTCTATGAATCATGTCACATAGTTTATATAAGGTAACAACAATCTTTCATAAAGGTCATTCAGGTTATTCTGAACTAAACATCCCATTAATTGTCCATGCAGTTTTCTGTCTACAAAAACATACGTGATTTAATACACAACTTTGGGGCTCTAGCCACTGCATACATGTAGGCAAGACCCAAATAATCTTAATCAGGGTGCTTTTGACATGTTAGTAAGTCTTCTTGCCTTTCATGCATGGATCATGTGAGGTCACCATAGGCTCACAGTGCAAAATTTCTAGTGAAGTGCGTATTGGTATTTAACATTTTCTATGATAGCAGAAATGTCAATGTCCTGTAAATTGAGTGTGAAACACTGAGTATTGTCCAGGATGGGATTCAAAAAATTAGAGCTGGAAAAAGCTGAGATGTGATTTCAGAGAAAACCTTCTCCAAGCACAGAACAAGAACAAAGAGATCTCTTGTAGCTGGTCCCTATTTTTGCCTTCGGCAGTGGAGCTGGCCTGCCTGGTCATGTAATATCTTGTAAAGGAGCTTCCCTGGTCACAGCTTTCTCTGGAGGAACTGTGCTTGCCTTTAACATATGCCACCACCAAATTTCCTGTCACTGTTGGGCACCATGAGTCTGACACTTCAGAGTGTTATCTGAAGGACAAGGCTCTAGTCCTGAATGAATATTGTCTAATTTATAGCTGATGTTTTCATTCAATATTGTTTTCTCAAATTTCAATTAGATTCCCTTCAATTTTCAAACCCTAATTTGCTTGCAGCAAAAAAAAAAAAAAAAGGTTCTTTATCAAATAGTTTTAAATGCCAGCTCCCCACAGCAGTCCATATCTACTATTAACAGTTAGATGTGTGGCACCATCATTGTTCAGCCTGTGCAAAGCATATTCAGAGCTGAAAGTGATTTGGAGAGGAAAGTTTCAGAGGTAACAGTTGTTCATATCTCATCAAAAACCCCACTGCCCTTCTGTTCCATGAAATTTTACTCCTATCTTGACTTTAATATATACTCTAGAAATCTGCTGTGTCTCACAATACCACTGAAGCACCTCATGAGAGTCCTCACAAAAATACTCTGCTGCATCATGGATGCTACATTAATATGTAGAAGAGAAAAATATGGAAGACAGTTGTCAGATACTACAAACTCCTAGTGAGCTGAATGATTTCTTCTGAGGTGAGTTATGATAAGCATTTATCATATTTATAATAGATTTTCCCTCTTCATTATTTTTAAACATTAGTTATTAAGTGAATTGCATTTTTTAGTCTTAACAAACTTCACAAACAAAGAAATAATCTGGAGTCCACTAATTGTCCATGAGCATAAAAACTCCTTTAAAATCTACTTGCAAGTGTCACATGATTGCTGTTAAATGGAATGTCTCATTCTTAATCCAGCCTACTACATTATTTGCATTGGTTCACAGAGTAACAGAATCACAGCATGAGTCAGACTAATGGAAAACAATTTCTCTAATTTTTTTTTCCTTAGTTGCTGACAGCATACAAAATGGTGTCTACTTTCTGCAGGGTTACATTCCAACTCTGCTGGCTTACAAAAGTAGCTTTAATTGATGTTTGATCTAGGGTCTCCTATCACTGTGCCTGAGCTCTATCAGAATGAAAATGAAAGTAATGTATTTCTATATAGCTGTATGTGTCACTTACCCTGATGTTAGAAAATTGTGACTTAAAAATAGGATTGAGAAGGAGCTTTACAATCCATGTAGCTCAATCCTCTGCCCAAGGTGGGATCCAATATGCTTTCTGTAATTGTCAATGGATGTCTCTCCAATCTGTTTTGGAGGTTCCACAGGCAATATAATGCAGTCCTTCCACAGCTCCCACTGAGATAATTTTTCCCAATTCCTTGCTGGCCTTTCCCCCTGAAATGCATGACACACACTTGAAAGAGATAAAGCCTCTTCTTCCTGTTTCATGCCCTTTGTCATGTCTTCCCTTCACTTTTTGCATCAAAGAATGTCTATCTTATAATAAATGTTTGGAACTAATTTTCAAAAGCTGTGAAGCTACTTCTCAAACAAAACAGAACAGAACAAAACTAATATAGCTTTGATGCACTTATCCTATTACACCATTTCTTCTCACAGGTGAAGTGCTTAGCAGAGATAGCACTTAACTATAATAATGTATAATTTTTTGACATAATTGACATCTTGGGACAATGTTAGGGCAATAAATTTACAAGCACATAATGAAGAGACTAAACTGGGACTACTGTTATGTAACCTTTAGCACTTCTAGTCTGCATTTATAATAAAATAATTGAAAAATTCTATCTGGAATGTCATACAGGAAACAAAGAAATATTAAGAAGAATTTTTTTCAGGCAAAACTATGAGCAGAGAACACAAAACTGAGGAGGTTATTGCCCTCCTCATGCATGAGTCAAAGTGAAGATTTTGGATGACATTGAGAAGGGAGACTTCAGCTACAATGTTGACAGTGCTTTACCTAAGCTAAAGGAGGCAAAATTTTCATTAAAAAAAAAAAAAGCTTTTACTTATTCATAATTGAAGCATATTTCCTGTTCATTTCAAAATTCCTGATGAAGATAACTAACCATATGTTCAGGTAAAATATTAATATTGACACTACAATGGACTCTGCAAGATACTAGAAAATACACAATATGGAATGAACATTCTAAACATCCATGACCCAAATGAAGGGGCAATGAAAAAAACAAAAACCATGAAGATGAATCAACCCCTTGTATGCCTTTTTTTAAAAAATATTTTTGTTAAAAGTAATTTCCTCTGCTAGTGTTGAGGTTAGATTTTTTTCAATATTAATGTGTTCATAAAATCAAAATCTAGAAGTTTTTACATCTAAAATACTAGCTGGCCAATTTTAACTGTCCAATTTTAATATTAACAGAAATGTCTTATATAATAAATGAGACTCATCAGGAAGGTGATCAACCCCAAATTTAGTCAGGCATTAATTTATTTATTTTAAACTAGACATTTCCTTGATATTCTGTTACTGGGTTGTACTGATTATTCAAATAACTTTTCACTTGCACAGCTTAAATGTACCAAAAAACCCCTCCAACATCATCTATTTAACTAACCCATTTACTCTTACCTGAATTTTGTGCAGATATTACTACTATGAAAGAATAAGTGGCATCTGATAACAACTAACATGAAACACGGAATCCACAGAGTAAAAAGTGCTCTGCTGAGTGTTTGCTGCTGAAGAGAGTACTGTTGATGGACAAGAGACAGTCCCTGGAAAGTTGTTTGGCCAAAAGAAGCTGTTAGGCAGTAGTATAAACCAACCCTTACATAAAATGTGCATTTTATGATTCCTAGTACAGAAGATCAAAAATTAAATATAAGCAAGAACATAATTAAAGGATTAATGGCCAAAGCTTCTACATAAAGGGAGAGATTTCCAAGGGAAAAAAAGTGAGCTATAAGCATTTTTTAATGACTAGGCTTTAAAAAAACCCCTCAAAAATAGAAAAACAACAATGCTCTTGTGCTGGAAAGGTCACATTAAACAATTCCACACTGACTTTATCCGCCTTAAGAACTAGGAACCGGTTTTACGTCTTTAACTTGCCAAGAAGTGATTCTCAGCCTTGTGGGAAGAACCATGAATCAGAGTTCCTTGTTTTCAACAGGTAGTCAAAGGAAAAGGTTCACTTATTTAAAGTAGTTCAAAAATACAATGCATTTGAGGAACACGTTTTATGATCTGAACTGCCGTACTTTTCACTTGTAGTCTCATGTAAGTTCAAGTGGATATTTTAAGGAATTCAAAATCTTCCTTAAAGAAATTCAGTTCTCTCTCTCTCTCCTCCCCCCATGAAGCACTTTCTTAGCTTGATGAAAATCCTTTATTTTTCTCTCACCACAGATACAAAAGTGAATTCCTCAGTCTCTTGCATTAGTTCTTTTTTTAATAATCTGTTCAAAAATTGGATGCTAGCAAAGAAAAATAGTTAACTACACCTTCTGTGAGTAGTCTGAGTGGGTTAGCCAGAGTATAAAGTAGACAACCTTTGGGATTCAGAATGGCTGAGCCATCAGGGAGCTTCCAAACACTCTCTTTGGTAACAGATAGTAAGCTCCTCAGCCCTAACTGTGTTGTCATATGTTTTATTCATGGGGCATTATAAGGGCCGCCAAACAGATTATCATGTTGACATCAGGCCTCCTCAGAGAGATAAATTCTTTAATAGTTGAACTGGCAGGGTCAGTCAGTACAGAGATGCCTGCCAGGCAACCAAATAAGAAAAAAGGGGACGGAAAGAAGGAAAGAAGGAAAGAAGGAAGGAAGGAAGGAAGGAAGGAAAGAAAGAAAGAAAGAAAGAAAGAAAGAAAGAAAGAAAGAAAGAAAGAAAGAAAGAAAGAAAGAAAGAAAGAAAAGAAAGAAAGAAAGAAAGAAAGAAAGAAAGAAAGAAAGAAAGAAAGAAAGAAAGAAAGAAAGAAAGAAAGAAAGAAAGAAAGAAAAAGAAAGAAAGAAAGAAAGAAAGAAAGAAAGAAAGAACATTGAACTATTTAATGATGTCCTTCAGCAGTCAGTAATCAATATATTTTATCTCTTGCTGAAAAGGTTATATTAAGGTTTCATCATTTTAGCAGCATCATCCTTTTTCTGTGAAGTGAGTAATTGCAGAAGTGCATGGAATAAAGCAGAGTCTAGAAAAATATAACTTCACTGGAGCTGACAAACTTTGCAAACACTTATTTGTGATGTGTTTCTTTAGTGGTTTGGGTTCTGTGTGTAATCAAAATGCCACATGGAGTTTTCCTATTGTTTCTTGTTGGAAGTAAATATGTTTTAGCAGGCACAAGGGCACAGAGCATTGTTTTTTTGTGCTTGAGACTAATTTTTAAAGAGGATATAAGATCAAACAGGTCCAGCAGACACTAGTTATTTACAGCTGCATACATATACAGTTACTACAGACAATATATGTAAGCCTGGAAAAATGGAATAATTCTCATCAGTATTAAAATATTTAAAGGGTATAAACACTGACTCGATATTTGCTGAGAATCTCTCACTTTCCATATTATAGGAAATGTTGTTAGCATCACTTACATTTGGAGTTGGTACTCAACCTTTCCCCTTTTTCAAACCCTCAATGTTCTTAAGAAAATTTGTTTTTAAAAGAGAGTAGCTCCAAAATTCCAAGCCGGTCTTGCTCATTGGAGTTAAAATATGTCTACAACTTTCTCATTCTGTCTAGGGAAATGCACTTTTCTCTCTACATTCTCCCCCATCCCAGTTTATTTAATCCCTCTCCCCACAAACTTAAGGGCAGCTCTTGAAACCAACCTCCTGCCTTGAACTCATCATCTCTGGTATTTTCTACTTGCTCCCCTTTCTTATTCCAACAAATTGAACTTTCTATAAAATTTCAAGTGCACTGGCTTTTCTTTTATTCTTCTCTCATGTTATTTCATTTAGTTTTCCAATAGGTGCACATTCCTTTCCTTTTGTAGGCTTTTCCAATTTTAATTTGGTTTTAATTTTTGTCCTTGCAAGTCTGATATTGTCAATTTTGCTCAACCAGACAATTGCTCGGTATTTATCTTCAGATGCTGCAAACATTTTAAGAGAACAAACTGATCATATAGGGGTGTAGAAGAAACTTAGAGTTTGGGATGAATAGGTGTTCTGAAAGTTGTGTAACTATTCAAAGCATTAGGTTATTTTCTATGCTGTGACACACCGTTTATGTATAATCTTTACTCCCACGCTTAGCCTTTCTGTACTTTTGTCTCCTCTCCTAAAATTTGAAGAGCAGTTCTTCCACCATACACTGTTTTAAGGAATATGCATTACAAAATGAAATGGCCAGCCAGAACAATAATATAAGTACCTCAAGATTCGCACCAGAGCTTGGGGTTTTTAGTTTAAAAATGAAGTAGAGCTGATCTGGAACAGGAATTACCTCTAAATTTTAGTCAAGCAATATCAGAAACAAGAAAAAAACCTGAAGTTCATAAAAATAAAGGCAAATCGAGACTGCCCTTCAGGAAAGAGATGTCTGAGTTGTGCCTTTGGCCATGGGCAAGGAGGGAGGGAGACACTGGCTTCAAGATCTGTGAATAGCAAGAATATCAAGCAATGGCATGCCAATTGCTACAGCAAATGTTTGTAAATTGAAATACTGTTTTACTTTGGAGAGATCTGCTTATTAATTCACAAACAGCAGACGTACTTCGCTGGGCATACAGCTTCTATTTCCCCATTATGCACAGATTCATGGCTCAGTACCTAACATGCTGGCAGATGAAAACATTTTGAAAAAATATTTTTTATACATTCTGTTGTGTTAAATTCAGTTACATGGCATCTGATTAGGCTGCTGGAAGCTAGAGTGATGAATTGCAAGAAAACATGATGAGACATAACAAGCTACAACAAAGTTGGCCAGAGTGTAAGAAATGTGAATGAGGCAGTGAGTTAAAAAGATACAAAGGCATGAATCCAAATAATCAACTACATCTAAGTGGCACACCACATAGCATGAGGGGCAATACAAGAAATATTTATTTCTTTGGTCCTAAAGTGTTCCATTTTGGTCTTATAATTTTGAATAAGGAATAGCTCATGAAGGTGACAAGGAATTGAAGCAGCAGCTGGCAATTGGTGAGACACAGAGAAGCTTTGATTCCTTCACTATGTGTCGGGAGGAAGGATGCTTTATGGAGACCATGAGGAAACCACTGGGACACCAAACTGAACAGGGCTTGTTGCCCTGAATCTTTCTCATGTTATATTGAAAAGATTGGTGAAACTGTGCTGCTGTGCATGTCACAGAATATATATCTATCCAGAAGAGTCAGCAAAATTTGGACTGTATTTTCCCTCTCAATTTGTGTTTCAGGCATTACACTATATTTGGAGTATGAACAGTACCTTGGACTTTTTAAGAGTGCAGTATGTTTAGCCTGACAGAGTATATGGAGCAAACACCTGCCTATTTGAAGAGAAAGTGGATTTAGGAATGATGGAATAGGCTCTTGTGGTGTGCTTTGTTTAGTTTATTTATTTCTATTTACCAATGAGGCAAAAGGCTTACAAACTCCAGGTTTTTCTAGTCTCCAAAGACAGGCATAGTATATTTTATAGGCAAAAGAAGGCATAACTGCTATATTTTTCTGTATTTCAAAGAACCTTTGTCTTCTGCACTTTGTATATCATTTCAGGCAGTGAAAAATTTCATATAGCTTTTGGACCTGTTTCTCAAGCCAGTAAGTAAATTCCCTTTACTACTCTGGGAAGCATTGTAAAAGGTAGAGGAAGAATAGAGGAACCTTATTATATTGTATCATCATAACTATTTGAAGAAATACAGATGGAGTATTACAAAAACATAAAGCAAAATGTAGGAGTGGGAAAAGAACTATCTGTGCATATACATAATGTACATGAGGGGAGAGAACTGCAGCTGTAGCACAACACCAGCCTTTGGGATAACACTGTATTTCAGTGAGGCACCAGCTGTAGAAAGGCACTGACCAAACTTACACATGCTAAGGCATGTGTAAGGCTCAACAACTTCAACAGCTGCTTCAAATTTGCCTTTTAGTTTTAAGATGTTGGATGCCTGGATCATCTGACCAGAAAAGCACAGGACTGGTAAGAATGATGCAAGGGAATCTATACTATTAGAAAAAAAGAATACCCCTGAATACCTCTGATACTATTCTGACACAAGTTAGGTTTGGGGGCAGCTGCAATGCAGCATTACTGGATGTCAAAACCCTGCACAGATCCTCTGTAACTAACAGAGGAAAGAAAATGTCTGGGTTTTTTGAATTCTCTTTTTTCTCTTTCTTCCTTAACCTGGTTAATCCATATCTTGTTTGCTATTGTAATAAAAAGGTAAACACAGCATAACTGAGGTAGCCAAAAATTTTATTCTGTCAAGAACAAAAGACCAAGTCATCAATTTCTGGTGGAGCTGTGTCTGGAATTCCTTTAAAAGACACCTCGGGGACTGATTTTGGGCATGTTGAGCATCATCACAGTGACTTCCAGTGAATGTCTATGTATTCTACATCTCCAACATAAAAAGAAAAGGAAAATCCTAGCAAGAGGATTCCAGCATGGCTGTATTTTCTGGAAACACCATCTAATACATAAAATTAATACTATTATTAATATTATTTATTCAGTAATCCAGTGCTGAGTAGAAGATGCTTAGAAAAGAGTATAACAATAAAACAGGCATGTAGTGCTGCCTCCCTACTACAATATTCCATCTCTCAGTCATCTGCAGTCACATATTCTGAGTCAGTTCTTGGTGGATTTCATGAATTTGTTTAATTGCTTTTTGAATCCATGGAAATTCTATTATCTACAGCCCCCCAGAATTTTTTACTGCTATTATCTATTATTATGTATTGTTTGATTTTAACCTACTATCTGACAATATAATCTGAAGCCTATTTTCTTGTATTATGAGAGACAGTGAATAATTGTTCCCTAATCACCTTCTCCATGCTATTCTGATTTTATGGAGTTTTATTATATCCCTCATCACTCATCTATCTCAGACTGAAAAGCATCTAGTTATTCTTTGTACTGAAAACAGTTCCACACCTCTGATCATCCTATCTCTGTAACTTCATGGGTACTAACTACAGTTAAAAAAAAGGGGAGGGTGGAGGGTGGGAAGGAAGGTTTCTAAGATATCGGGTTTGTAAGAGCGCCATGAAGTAATGATTGCTCCTCTTCCTCTCAACAGTTTTTGCTCACTACTGAGCAATGAGCTATGGTTTTGGTTTTGTTTTCCCTAATTTATTGGGTTGACTTTTTTATTCTCTCCAGCTAGCTTTTGCAATTCCAAGACCTCTTTCCTCAGCAGCAATTTCTCAGCCATTTTGCAAGTAAAGTTAGGAAGGTTTTTCCCATGTGCTGTTGAGTTGGGTCACAGGAACAGGACCTTCAATATTTAAGATCTGTATGGATCTTTCATGATTTGTGGGATTTGTGGTTTCCCATTTACGGCTTAGAAAGAATGGAAGAAAGCAAAACAAATAGGAAGAAAAATCTCTGTGAAACGTGAGGAGCTTTTATGGGTTTCCTAGTACTTTAATACTACATTTAATATCAAAGAAATTAAGTAGCTGTCGGTCCAAGATGGGAAAATCAATTCTTATTTGACGTTTAATTTGTACTTTTGAGATGCAATGTAACAGTAGTAAAGTATGAAGGTTCTGACTTTCCTATTGGTGTGTTTCAAAGCTTTGATTAAACTTCTCATTTTAAATAGTTTCAGTTTTTTTATTTGACCTTTTTACCAAGGTTGCCAAATCTCTGACTGTTTTAAATGAGAGAAGAGGATACAATGTCATTCCCTATCCATAGATCCCAGGTTTTTGAACAACATTTCCTTAGAATCTGCATCAACATTTCACTAGAAATTCAAAATGTAAAGGATTTGAAGAGACAGCAAAGTCAAAATACAAGTATTAGACCAGCTGTATTCAGCATCTCATCCTGTATCAAATTCAGACTGTTTGCGAGACAAGGAATTTGTTTTTTACTCTTCTATGAAAAAGGCTGAACAGTTTTATTCTGTGGAACAAAGAAACACAGGAAGGCCATGCAATGGAATTGAAAGCACAATTAAGCCCTTTCCAGTGAAAGCACAACAGATAACAAAGCTTTACATCTTTGTTAAACTGTGTACTCAACTTTTTTTTTCTATGCCTATTACTACTTCTTTCTGTATTTGCCTTTAGAAACACCACTACATGCTGTAAATATCCCCACAAACACATGTTGGTGGCTGCAACTCAGCAATGAAGTCATGTTCTCTGGTCTGGAGCTCAAACAAGATCTAAACTTATTCCCACTGATAGTAGTAAAAATACTTACAATGGAAAATATACTGTTAAAATTAGTGTTCCTTTAAGTATCAATTGCATTATTTCATAACTGGACTCATTTAGTCATGAATAAAGCCGGATACTGCAAATATTTATAACTAAATGGTGTGCTGGCAGCAATCTGTCAAACTGGAATGAGCAGGACCATTGCCATGAGTAAGTGTTGCATGAGGAATGAGTGTTGGACCAAGCAAGGCTTCATTCCTGTCACAGGGATCTAGACAAGAGGGAACTGATCTGGAAGGAAGGCTGCACTTTCTCTCCTTGCCCCTCTGCTCTGGGATGCCCAGTCCCCCATCTGGCAGCTCGTGGCTCCTGCCATGCCAGCGCTGGTTCCGTGCAAGGACAGGACACGGCTGCCTCGTCCTGCTGAGGGGCTGTGGGGAGCAATGGAAAGCAAATGTTGCTTTGAGAGGGGAGCTATGTACTCATTTTGATAGGTAATTATAGATGACTGCTGTGACTAACATTTTAAATATGTGACAGGGTTAGGATCATGAATAAATGCTTTAATGTAAATGGGTTTGGTAAATTCTCTCAGACAAATATGCTTTTGTTCTGTCAATACTGCACCGAGCACAACATGGCCCTACTCCTTTAACTTCTCAAGTGTAATGCAAGTAATAAATAACAATATATACTCATGGGAGGATTTAGTAGTTAGGACATCTTGTTTATTACCTTACAGTATACATAATTCAAGCAAGCTTTATTTTTGTTACTTTCTTTTTTTTTTTTTTTTTTTTTTTTTGTAGACTACTTTTCCATCTTCTTCAATCAGGAGTCAATAAACTACACTTTTGTCCTATGTCTAAGTTGTCAGGGTCTCTAAGAGAAAATATGTTTTAAAGGAGTAGGAGTTAATGGTCACTCCTGCACCATAAATTGCATTGGCAGACACACTAGTAAGCTTGTAGAAGTAAAGATGGCTTTCTCCTTGAAAGCTCTAATGAGACTAGGGAATAATATACAATCTGTGATTCAGGTACACTGCACTGCAAATTCAGGAGCTTTTAAACAAGTTGTAATGCTTAATAATACTGGAAATACATTCCATCCCTGGAAATACATTCCATCTGCTTCTTTTCTGAACTCAGCAAGATAAATACTTGTTATATTTGTGGAATTTAACTGCCTTTGATTTCTATTGCTTTCAAAACACTTAATGATTATTTTATACATGTGAAGGCAAATGCCCTCAAGGATTGTCTTGAACTCAACCACAACGGATAAAAAAGAAAGACACCAAAATCTCCTGGAAACTTCTTGTCCATTTTCAAATAACAGACTTTCAACTCAGTTACTACAAATCTTTGTAATTCACATCATTATCATTAAGCATCGTAGGTCTCCCAAGACACTTACAGCCAAGAGTGGTATGTTAGTTTAATTTTATCTGATGTGCTTTCAAACTATGTAGGCAACTGCTGATAGAAGAAGAAAACTTGCAAGGAAGAAAGCAATGAATTTTAATACTGAATTGAAGTATTCTGGGAATGTCTTTCTAAAGGAATAAGACAACTTAAGACTGGACTTTTTCTAAACAATTAAATGAGCCTCGCTTATAAAGACTAAAATTTTACAGATTTGCAGTTTTATTCTGGCTACCATATTTTTTAAAGCCTGCACGAAACTGATGGATGGGCAGAAATCATAGGCCTGGAAATAACTCAATATGTATATTAGCCCCAGAGAGAACAAGGTTGATTTAGTCCATAACCTTCCTCCATCTGTAACCTGCTCACAGCCAGTGCAACCAAATTATTTCTTTTATTCTACCTAATCTTCAGACAGGATCAGACACCACTGGACGTTACAGCAGTTGTAGTAATTAAGGACTGGAAGTCGTTAATGACTACATATCTCCTTAGTGTCAGTCTTGTAACCTTACTCTGTTTTCTGGATGTAAGTGTACATTCAACGACCCAGAATCTGTTATGTATTCCAGACTACTGGGTCTTACTTCATAAAAGTATTGCAAAGTACTATCTAGTAATTAAAGTGTAATTAAATTTCAAACAAGACAAAATTAATTCTTTAAGGAAACATTGAAATCTTAATGGTTGAAACATAAAATAAATATATAACGTAAATACATACAGATTACTTTTTTTAAACAAAAGAAATTATAATTTGAAAATATTAAAATATAAACTTCTGCTATTTTCATTAGAAAATGAAGTTTAATTTAAGAACAACAAATTTTCTTTGGAAATATGAAATTAAAACACTGAATTTGTAGTTTCTATTCTAAAATAAATTACATTAAAGTTATATTGCCAGTCTCAAATTTGAACAAAAATGTTTTCCCCCAATCAGTGTTTTTGACAAGTTCAGAGCTTCAAAAATTTGGCAAATCTCATCCATACAAATCCTCAGGGAACTCTAGTTCTGTAGTTTTACCCTTAAAATTGTACAGCCTTATTAAAACAGGTGTTTATAAATGGTTGACTATTTCTATGATAGGTGTAAATACAACTTTATACTGTGTAGCAGCCTTCTTTAGTCCAAGGTAACAAAAAACTAAAGCATTATTGCAGTATTACAGCCTGAGTTTTATACTTTTGGGTTTGACTGAGGAACAGAATTATTACAGAATGGAAATCTTTCTGCCATTTGTGGCTTTTATCTTGCAGTAAGAGATGCTGTCTATTTGACCTCATCAGTGATACCGGGAGCTACTGCCAACAAATGTCATCACTGGGAGCTGTTTTACCAACTTCTTGGAAAAGTGTAGTAGTCCATCTTGCCTCATAATTCCTACTTTCAAATACTGCTGATTATTATCCTCTCATTTTGAAATATGATTATATAAAACCTGTTATCTGCTACTTGCCATTATTAGAAGACAATTTTTCAGAGTAATAACTCAAGAAGTACCAGATTATACTGATTTTCACCTGCTGAGAGCCAGATACCTTGTGTAACAAATCCTGACACTTCAGTGCCTTTTAAGTCAGAGATACCACTAATGAACTTAAAAGAGCTGGAAACAAACTTTGGAATTATTTTTTATTATTCTCTGACCATGTTCTGAAGAATCAGTCCTATTAGCTGTCTTGAAACGAGTAGAGCTTTTAGTCCAGTTACCTCAATTTTTGCAGGACATTTGCATAGGGAAAAGAAACGGCTGGTAATTGGGAGGAAAATTGTTACTGATTGTCAGAAAGATTCAGAAAAGAAGGAAAACCAACGCTATACCCTCTATCAAGGATGTCTGTTCTTTAAAGCCCAACATACAGTAATTAGAATTAAAAACTCCTTGGGTTCTTATATATTTGTTTCAGGACACTGGGTGCAAACATGCCTTTTATCATCTTTACCAAAGTAGGACATGCACTACCTTTCACTCAGTTCCTCCTGCCACCTCTCGGGTTCATGGGTCCACGACAAAACCTGCAGCAGATGGAACAGGGAGCAGAGCTGCATTCCCCCTGCCACCCTCTCACACTGCAGCTCTCATTGACTTCGTGAAGTTAATTCCAGTTGCTGAGTTACTGAATAGGCCTTTGTGAGCCATCACATCACCAGTGATCTGGTGCAGATTTCATTTTATGATGGAGGTGGGCATGGATAGAGTTTTGTGTAGTCATTGTGAGAGGCTCTTACACAACAGTTAAGAGTCCTTTCTCAGGGCACTAGTGGAGGATAATGTGCAGTGATTTGAATTTTATACAAGTTTTCTAAAAAGTCTCCAGTTGACATAATAAATTAATTCTCTTCACTCTAGCAGGATAATCTATCAGCAGAGCTCATTAGCATCTTCCAAAACAAAGCCTCTTCTAAAATCCTGTTGACATCCCTGAAATTTATTACAAGTCATATCATCCTATTTTAGAAAACAGTACTGGAGAGAACCTCTGGAGGTTAATCTGATCCACATAACTCGACAGCCTGCAGACCAGTGGTGAGCTGCAGGACTGCTGCCTGTGCCAGCCAGCAGGAGCTGCCTCCCAGTTGTTCTCAAATGCCTCCCGGCAGGCAGAACCAAAACCTGGCTCCTGACTGCTGTCAATACCTGCAGGCAGGAATAATCGGGAGCTGGCTTCCCACTGCTGGCAGACACAGCTGGGAATACATATTTGTAATTATTCCAGTGAAATTAAGATACAGTTTTTAAATAATAAAGTATATTTTACTCTAGATTTTAAGTACTTTATTTACTGCCCTTCTTCCCCAGATGGAGAATAAGAGCTGGAGACAAGATTGTCCATGGACATTTTTGAAGATATTTCGATGGTCCATGGATGACTGCAAAATATTGTGAAAAACAGAACGAGACCTTCTCACTGCCAAAGGCAGGATAAATACAGCATGCATCAATCTTGCTTCTAAATTTGAAAGTGATTAATTCTTTATATTAAAAAATAAATCATAGCCATAATTTTATTTCCAGTAAAATAGCTAACCATTCTTCTTTATGCAAATTTTCATGGCATTTAAGAAAAGAAAACCTTTTTAAAAATATCTCTAAAAAAGACCCTTCAATAAGCAGAACATGACAAATTTTGGAATAGAAATTACTCCAAACTCTATGGGAAAGCCTAGCTATGAGAGAAAATAATAACTTCCTTTTTACTAAGGAAGAAATTATAGGTTCTAAACTTGTTCAGTCTTTCACTGAGGTCCGAGATGATGACTTCCAGTTTCCAGAATCAAAAGATTCCCATGCAAAAAACTGATGAAATACCATACTGTTCCAAACTCAAACAGAGAACTTTCAAAACTACATTTCTGCCTGATTTGGTTTATTTTATGAGATGCAAATGTCACTTGTTCTTTCACATCCACTGTGGAAAGCAGCAGACATCACCACTCCCATGCAGTGGTACAAATCATCACACACCATGCTCTGGCTCTGTTTTGGTATGTTGCCCTTCCTTTTTCAGCACAGAAAGCAAAGCTTCCTCAAGACTCTACAATATATAATGGAGGTAATTGCTGTCTTTTCTTACCTTGTATTTTGGCTTTGGTTGAGAAAGGTATTGGGGGAAAATTCTGAAATAAAATGTTCTGGTAGGTCCTGCTGCCTTTCCTGGAAATAAAATGCAGGTGATCCTGCATTGTTATTGTGTGTTTAGGTTGGGTCATTCTTTCCCATTCCTTTGGATATAATTTGTATCACAGTGAGCTTTCCTAATGTGTACCAGGCCTGTGACAGTGGCCATAGTATCAGAACAGCAGCTTTAATGTGGTCTTAGGATTATCATTAATGCTACTACTATTCTTTACTATTATTAATAGTAGTCACATTATTAAAAATTAAGTATGCTAGGGAAAATTTATATTTGATACTTTGTTTCATTTCAGGTGCTTGGCTTTGCTTAGAGAGCAATGTTTATGTTTTCAAACCCATGCCATGTGTTGCTAAAATAAAAGAATAAGTGTCTACACTCAAGTGTCACTTCTTAAAAAAAAAGATGAATTGAAATGTATGATTCCACGTATGGAATTCTGCCTTTATCCTTGAAAAGTCATTAAAACAAGAACTGAAATATTGCTCATGCTACCGAATGCTCCTGCCAATGTTCCTGCCAATTGCTACTGTGTACCAGTGAAACAAATGAGTATCTAGTCATTCTGAAGCAAGATGGGACAACTTCGACCTTTTAGCTCAGAAGTTACCTCTGCAGATTTAGTGAAGAAGAAATTGTTTCCATCATAAACTATAACTACCTCAAACAATCACATAAGGTTTTGTTTGTGACATATTTATGTCTAGATGTGATCAAGTTAATTGCTAGGTGATCAGAGACACAGGACTTGGAGGGGATTAAGGATACAAAAAGAAGCATTTTGTCTTTTTGTTTGAACCCCAGACCAGTGAAAAAAATCCCGGCGACAAACCAAACACATCTCTGGTGCAAAACCAAAGTTACATTCCTGCCTGAAATTAACAGTGAAACAGAATAAGATTCAAATAATAAAAAAAAGGAGAGCAGAGGGGGAGCTGTTGAGAACAGGTAATTTTTCTTGGGGAAAATGACTTTGGCAATCCTGTTACAATAGTTTTTGTTTAGCCAAAGACTTGTCCAAGCATGAACCAACCTGAGATGGTTTGGAAGAGCAATGCTAAAGAACGGGTGAGGATTTCAACAGAACTACTGAATATTCTAATATATATATATATATANTATATAAGGTGAACACTTTCAGTTGTTAAAAATTTACTGGTGACAAAGACCTTTATTTTTCCATTTTGCCATTCCAATCCAAATACCAATATAAATCTGTGAATAATTAAATGCACCCTCTCCACAGATATTTCCCATAATCCAGAGAAATAAATCTAGATATATGATACAGCACACATTGCAGCTGAGTTCCCCAACTTACATAACATTTTAAAAGAAAAGCAGAGTAAAAGTGACATGACAGCTCTTTGAGGTCATGGCCCAGTGTGTTGATCCTGCTATATTTAAAGGGTAAGGTTGGGTCACTAACTAAATAAGAGCAGCACTGAAGATTTTTTTTGTTGGGTCTTGATGACCCTGTCAGAGGTCTCACTTATTAAAGTGTGTTTGTGTATGGAGGCAGGTCCAGAGGGAATCTCTTAGATTATGCTCTCAGAAAACAACACTGCTTAAGGAAACATCATGATGCCATTGAAGCTTCATTCTAACCTGGTGCACAATTAAATACATAGCTCAGTCCTGAAATGAAGCAAGGAGCTGGCATTGTTCTGTGGAATGAGAACAATATTATCATATTGCTCTACGTGTTCCTGAACACTACAAAAAACCAAACATGCAGATTCAAAATACATAAAATATTCTTATTATTGTGTTATATTCCAGCCAACAGAGAACAGATATTTATTTCAATATATATGATATGTCAGAGGATATATAAAGGTATAATGCTAGCTTTTGACATTTATGTTCACATTCACATGAATTAGATCTACCCACTGAAATACTGTGACCACTGGTGTTAATTCCACTTGTAACATTTCCCCTGGAAATGTTTTTTCCACTGGAATCTGCTTGCATCTTCCTCTTTCTTATAAATAAATTAAAGCGAGGAGAATGGAACTTAATTGCACATTATTTACTTACAAAACTTTATTTAAATGACAGAGACTTAGAGAGTTTATGAGAGCTGGGGAATAGATCTGAAAAACAAGACAAAACAATCCTCAGTAATTAAAACTCAAAATTCAAATACTTAAGGGAAATAATCTCAAACACAAATATACTATGGAAGGAAGATAGTGTTTGGAAAGCATTAAAAAAAAGAAAGACTGAGAACTAGTAGTGAACAGCAAATTAAATAAGGGCTTGCAATGTGATACGGCACTAGGAAAACAAATAAATGTGATTTTGGCCTATACAAAGGGATCACATTCAAAGTGAGGTAGTGGAACTGCATTGGAGCAGAAAAGCATTTGTGACTGCTGCAGAAAATAATGGATTAATGTAAGAGTATACCAGGTGATTTACTGTGTTAAAATTCAAAGATATGTGAATAGGTGCGGCTTCATAAAATTTAATAAAAATTTATCTCCTTTTTCTAGACCTGAATTTGATTCACTTTGTTCATTAATTCTGCGCCTTCTTCATTCCCATAAATTTAGTGGACTCCTTGGAATTTATCCTGAATGTTTAAGAAGACTATATTGAGACCAGCAGGTCAATGAATTGCTTTCCAGTTCTATTCTTAGTTCCATTCCCACTGTATGAGCACACAGATCCTGCCTGCAATCCTGGCTGCTCTAAGGTAGGCATGAGCAATCAGAATTCTAGCTAAAACAATTTGCTTGATCTTTAGCTCTTTTGTTCTGAAAAGTTCCAGTCATATGACATTATTTATATGGAATTTCTGAAAGCTCCTTATACCATTTTCACATGACAAGCCCCTGCTTAGGCTTGTAGTGTCAAGGATTTGGGAAAGAAGCAGTGGAATGGTTTCAGCATTCTTTCAGTGCAGAAAACAGACCTGGGGACACAACAGCTACAGAAAGGCTGGGCTGTGAAGTTCTCTGGCTTTGCTCTGTCTCCAGCACACCTGAGACACCTCCTGTGCTAACCTTTGACTCCTCTGATAAGCTACAGCTGCACGTGAACAGCACGAAGTATCGGATCTGGTGTGTTTGGAAATTCTGCATGTGTATCACTGCATTTGTGCTTTGCACTCACTTTATATCAATGAAAATACTTCACAACATGTTGGGCAGTAGAGGAACAGGCCAAGTGTTGGCAGTTTGGGAGTACTAAATCTGTACACTGCTGCAGGATCGACCCTCGTGCCCAGCCAGGCTTTCGTAGTGTTGGCCAAGAGACCAGTGGTCTGACCAGTTTGGAGGGAAATGAGCAAGTTAATTGCTAACAGCACAAGGAAAGCAAAAATAAAAGAGTCTGCAATCTACTCTAATTAAAAGTAAACCCCAACAACCTATCTGCTCTGTTAGACAGGGTAAGCATGTGCAAGGCCAATGCTCGGTGCTCTTAAGTAAACAAACAAACAAATTCACAAACACAGAACAGATGTTTGATTCATAGGAACTTTAAACTGGTGGGGTCATTGCTTGGATGTCTGCCACTTTCCATGTGGCAGTATATAAATAACACACAGAGCCTGTAATCTATATAAAAATCTATATAGCCTAGACAGAGGAATGGGCTACAAATTTGTGGCCCAGGGAAAGCTGCTGATGGCATAGAGCATGGTAGCACACTGAAGAAAAAACTCACTTCAAGTTTAAATAAAAGTTTTTAATTTGCAATACAAGTTGGCTGCTGTCTGTCCTGTATGTGTCTTTCAAGGTAATAAACAAACATAGTGTATACACAAGTGACTGCAGTGGAATTACAGTGGGATTATTTGGAGAGAAATTGTAAAAAAGGGGGATCTTTTCATCAAATATCAGTTAAATGTGGAGAAGCATTTAAAGAGAAGAAGAAAATCCACCAGGAGAATTCACTACACAGGTGAAAGAGTTGAATGAGTGTTTTTCAGTGCTCTGAGCCAAGATAGAAATGTCTGCTTTTCCTTCTAAATCCCTTTCCCAACAAGCTGTTTTAGCACTTGGGAAGGCACAAAGAAGGAACAGAAAGATAGAGAGGATGATGACAAGCTATAAATCTCAAAGCTTAAATTAAGTGGTAGGGCTAGAACTACAGTACAGTGCATCACTTATTATGGTGTGACAAATGGTGCTCCATTTGCTAAAGCCATTTACAACTGGCCATTAATAAAGGGGCTGGGTCAGGGGATGCCACTTGCAAAAGTTCTAAAAGGAAAGTGATTAGAAGTAGTGGAAGTCTGAGTGTACACTTTGCTGTATTGGCCAAGAAAGGATTTAATTCTTACCCTTAAACATAAACATTTTACTGATAATGTGAACTGCTCCCTCTAGGATTTTAAAATCAAACCATAACAGACAATACTCCAGATGTGTTGTAAGAAGAAATTACTGGGAAAACCTTAACACAAAATACTTATGAAGAAGCTTTACACTTTTATTATAAGACAGAGGTTTGTGGAACATCCTCCTAAGAGTTTATCAAGACAATTGTAGCAAACCTGTTCATAAAACAAACCCTAGATAAGATCTCAGTGGAAATCTAACTGCCTTTCTCAGTGCCACAGTGTAGACGTGCACACTCTTTACCTGATGCTTAAATAGGTCACCAATTTATTTCTTCTTTCTCCTTCAATATAATATATCCAGATTTTGGTGCACAGTGGTAATGCCTCTTTTTGCCTAGAAAATCCCTAGCAAATTATTTTGCTAGGTTCTTAATTTAAAAAAAAAAAAGTTCTTTGATAAAAAAGATGTGTAGATATGTGTAGCCTGCGCACCCCCAGGATATTTTATCCAATTCTCCCTCAGATCTGCAATACCTTCTGAAATGGATACAGGCAGAGGAAAAAGCATGAGCCCATTTCCCCACATACCAGAGACTCATGGAATCATTTGACTCATACTGGAGACTTTGTGGTCTGTGGTCATAGATAATTTCACCTGTTGCTTCTCTGGAACACCAGTTCTGAATCTATTTATCCCATAATTTTAATTCAATAGTCTACCAATACTGAGTATTCAAGTGGCTGTAAATGTTATGGGTGCCCATCTCCACCACACGGTTAAAGTTGCATTTGAGTGTAAACCTCTAACTTTTGGAGTCCAAACAGGCACACAAGCCACAAAATACGGGAAAACACTGCACTAGCTTCACTGGAAACTTTTATCTGGGAAACAGAGGAATACCACTTTTACACAAATGAGAAGCAATACTTACTAGTATGGACAACACATACAATTTATGAGCTACATAATAAATAAATCACCTTAAATTATAACACCAGGGTTATTGCTATATCATTAGAAACAGCACATGTATTTTTAACTATAAAAGAGTGTTAAAAGGGGACAAAAACTATCATTAGCTGTTCTTTTTGAATAATGTTTTTATTTTAATCTAATGCACGTAGTTTACAAATCACTGTGCTGCACTTTGCTCTATACCAGGGAAACTGAACTTCTTTCCTGATCACTTAGAGAGGAGGTGCATTAGTATTCACATTGCTCTGACATGGATCACTTTTGCAGTTGCCCCTGTTTTCCACATTCTGGCAACCTTCCAATTATTATGATAATTGTAAGCAAACAACCTGAAACAAATGGTAAGAATCAGCACAGCCAGACTGTGGCTCACTTTGTTTCTTTTACTTTTATGTTCATTTCAATGCTGTTTGGTCAGGATGGCATTTGATTTGAATTTATCAGTCTTGGAGAAAACCAGCAGAAGCTAATGTTTTATCCAAATGCAGACAAAATATGCATGTAATTACAAGTTGTTTCAATGCATTTATTTTCAACAGGTAATTTGATACTCCTACTTTTCACGAATTAAGATGTCACAGATAAATAATCACAGCTCTTCAAGTTTGCCTCTCAAAAGTACTTCAAATCTTCTTATGCTTTTTATTTAGATCTCAAGTACATATAT
Organism: Hylia prasina; assembly: GCA_013397195.1. Lineage (NCBI taxonomy): Eukaryota > Metazoa > Chordata > Aves > Passeriformes > Sylviidae > Hylia > Hylia prasina. The sequence goes on from VYXD01014173.1 coordinate 1,412,680, forward strand.
AATTATAAACTTGAACTTTAAAAATGTTATATAGATAAACTTTTGTAATGAAAATGAAGCTGGAGATAATAGAGCAGTTAAAATAAATGGATGTTAAGAGTAATATTTATCAAAGTCTACATAACTGGAAAGGAGCTTTGTGAATATTCTGGTCTGCCACACTTGTATTTTTTTTTTCCAGAGTATCAGGCAACACATTGTCTGCATAGTGGAGTTTGCTTGTTAAGTTTTAAACTAGTGAGAGCTATAAATGTATGGGGTTACTTTGCCACTACTCAGTAAAAAAACTCATCATAACTCTGATTTAAGATCTGTGTGTGTCATGGATAAATAAATGAAGGAGGTTTAAAGTAGGATATGGTCTCTACAGTCTGAATTTAGTGATGCTAAAGAGTGAAAAATGGAGAAAAGGAAAAGGAGACTAGGAAAATTTCGGTTCAGTTGACAAAATGCAGGGAAGAGAGACTCACCCTAAGTAGAAAAACAAACTTGTAAATGTCAGATTTAAAGCTGGATCTTCCTATAATAAAGAACAATGTGTCATTAAGGGGACTTCACTATTAGTTTTTCTCAGAAATATTAGCACTTAAACTTGTTCATTTAAATATCAAGAATGCTATGCAGACTGTCAGTACCCTAAAAATACAAGCAGATACTACTAAAGACATTATGGTATCTGTATAAATTAAACTATAAGAGACCTTACATGATGGAGGGAAGAAGATTTGAAGGAATATCAAACAATTTCCAAGTTTATTTTTTTTTTTCTGGAATAAAGTAATTTTGTAAAAAATTAATGTTTTTGTGCCCTTAAAATGGCAGCATCCTCTAGGCTACCTTGTTTTTGATAACAATGAGCTGCTGAGATGACCTATCGCTAAAAGTAGAGTAAATAAATCTCTGTCATATTTTTCTATCAATACACAAAGAGAAGTTGTAACAACATTACTGAGAGATGGACGTTTCACAGATGAGCAAACAGATGCCAATTCAATTAAAACTTCGGCTGTGGGATGAAATTATATTAGAATTTGACATGTTGTATACAGAAAAGGAATTTTTTTTTGGTAAATATCACACATGTACGTTTTGATAAGTGCAGTTGATGGCAGATTGAATTGTGAGTAAAAGCAAGCTGAATTGTACAAAGTTTCTCAATTAGATTTGATGACCTTAATTTACTGAAATCTGATAGTGAACTTGGAGATACTTTTTTATTGAAAGACCATGATAGCACAATCCTATTCAGAACTCCTTCCCCAATGCATTCTTTGTCTAAGAGTGTCTGACAATTTACAATCTACCTTCATATCAGGGGCTATTGTTGAGGAAGAGGCTCACTATTGTAGGCTGATAAAAGATCATGATACTTTTGAAGCATGAAACTAAGAACCTAAAAAGACAATGAATGAAAGAGTATTTACAGAGGGATTAGAACACAGGTACAGTCAGCACTTAAACCACATAGCTGGAAAGGTGTTGTGAAACAATACTGGCTTGGATTGGCAGTGTTTATGCATCCATTAATGCATAAGTGGCAAGGAAAGAGTAGTACAAAGGTTTAGGTGTATAAAGTACACCTAAACAGTAATTTACTAGATAAAATAGGCAAATCAAAAGAAGCCCGTATCCTCAGGAAAATTGTTCCTTGGGTAAAATTAGGTCCTGGTGATTTTAGATCTAATAAGTTAGATATAATGGGAAAACATGAAAATTCAGAAAGAAAGTAAAACAAATGGGTTCAAGACTTAAAAGACAGCAACAAATATGTAAATTCCCTGAACACTGAACATCTAGATAACTATTTTTATATAATACTTTCTGCTCCCTACTTGCACATGCTCAACCTTCTCTTTGTTTTCTGTAGTATGGCAGTTTTCAATTTAATGATATAGATCTTGGGTTATGACTCTAAAGTGTAGCTGTTAATATTATTGGTAAACTGAATGTCTATCTAAAAGGGGCTATATTTGAATAGTCTATATAGTCTATCTGAATAGTCTATATTCTGTTCTTTGGTTTTCAATTAGAACCACAACAGGCATATTAATTACTAGAAAAGATCATATTACTTTAATCTCCTGGTATCTTCCTATATATTAATATCTCTCTTGGTGTATCTTTTTTTTTTATTCTTTCCAGATTAATCCAGGCTGTTGCATGCCCATACAGGATGTGAAATACACAAAAATATTTTGTAGAGAAGACAACAAAAAATATTAGTCCTTAAAACTTAAAGTCAGACTTGGAAAAAAATATGAATTGCTGCAGCTCTTTTGTCATAAGCAACATTTTCTGATTTTTGGTAGCTAAAAAGCTGCTACGATATTGCCATGTCATTCTTGATATTTCACTTGTTTCTTCATACTGAATGTTGCAGCAGAGGATGGCTTTGGCTGTGAACAAATAGCAATGCCTGTGAAATAGCATTCACATACTCTGGCAGTGTTTAGATTAGATAGGTTTAGTAGATGCAAATCCACGTCTGTATTTTTTGAAGGAGGGTGAAGAGAAGAAAGAAAGAAAACGTGAAATACTGAACAGCAGGACTGCAGTGATTCATAACTTGGTCTCCACATGCTGTGACTTGTCACTGGTTGTTCATGACTTCAGCACAGTCTCTGGGGATTCACAAGAGTTTATGCATTAGCACAGCATTATTTCTGATCCCACTGAAAAGTGCACAGAAACGTGCATGATTCAAGTCTTTGATTCCTTTCACACAGTAAAAAATGTATCCAGAAGTGGCTGAGCTGCATACAAACTCCGGCAATCAGATGAGTACAGGATACATCCCTACTCTACTTCAGACAGGGGCGGCCAGGCTGTGGGAGTGAGCATGCAGTGCAGACCCTGCAGAAATGCAGAAATAGTTCTGTATCTGGATTACCAAAAAGAAAATATGAGGATTTGTAAATACACAGGCATGCTGCATGCTCAAATGTGCTATCTGGCAACAGCTATGGACAAAATCTTGTAAGTCTTATGGGTAAGTTACACGAATCCTTCTTCTGAAAGGATGGCACAGAATGATGCTTTTCATGCCTAAGCATTTCAGTTGTTTCACTGGAACAGTACACAGAAGCAAACAGCTGGTAAGGTGAAGAAAAATCTGTGAGTGTGGGTTGGGAATGAAAAAGCAGGTCAAATATTAAAAGTACTTGAAAAAAGAGCTTTGTATCAACTCATTGTACAGTTGAGACAACTAGTGGCTAATGTTCCAGATTCCCTCGTTAGCTGGCAGAGTAGGACAGACCAACTTTGGAGGTCCTGCTGATTAGGGAGAGTTTAAAGACTTGTATTTTACTGAGGAAGGGATGCATTAAAAGAAGGAAGGAAAGAAAAAGGCTTTCCTCTTATCATCCTTCTGTCATCACCCATAGAAAGGAATTTGACCTTTTGATTGAGTTGTTTTCTTGCTTTGTTTAGTAGTGAATTGTCATTTGCAACGGGTCTCTGCCATCCATGAAGTCCCTAAGCTCTCTCCTATAGAAATTTATGCTATGGAAGGAATGCACATCAGTAATAAAGATCAACAGGATTATGGTTACTTAATTGGACTCTGGCTAATAAAATTAACCAATAGATTTAAGAGAGGTTTTTTGTTTTCTTTTGTTTAGCATTACGAACAATATTTTCCCTCTGAACTACATGCTAGGGAAAAGATTTCCTATTTTCCTAAGCTTTTGGTGAAGTTTGCTTCTTTTTACATTGTGACTCTCAATTTCAGAAGTGTAAATTCTTAATAAATGTTCAAATATAAATTAAGCAAAGTGATAGCTCCATTTTACAATACAAACCCGTTTAGGGTTGCTTTATACTATCAGTTTGATTAGAGTAACAATAACAAAACTCATAAAGTTTCCTCTTTGCTTTTAAATTTTTCCCTCTTCAGGTTTTATCAGAGGAATTCCATAGAAGACAGCAAGCCTTAGTAATTCTTTTTCTTCTCTAATATTTACTTTTGCCCAACCCATTTCACATTTGTATACCACATTAATATACTTGTAGTTATTTGAACAGAAACTATATTATGTATTTTGATTTCTGAGCAATAATTGGAAGTAACAACAGAATCTTAAGCAGTAACCCAGCTGTCTCCCAAGCATTATTAAACCTAAAGAGTTATTGTGAATGCACAAAACAACAAAGGAATTGTAAAGAAATTATTTCATCTGTATATGATTTTAATCAAGCTTGGCTTGCTGTTAAAAGGCTTGTTTAATGAAGACTGCATTTCCCTTATGAGAGTCCCGACTGTGTAGTTCAGTATCAGCCAACCAAGGACTATTGCCATAACAATAGCTAGAGGGTTTGCCACAAAAAAAAAAAAAAAGAGTCACTCCCAAAAAAACCCTCACACAAAACAAAACAAAAAAACCCCACAACCCTGCATTTCAGCCTGTTTCTGATCACTTATTTAGAGATTGGCAGGCAACTAACAGACAAAAATAAGCTAATTGATAATTAGCAAAGAGTCTGCTTGGACAAATATAAACTTATAGAAGTTAAATAATATTTTATTAATACAATTTTCAATCCAGTTATTTAATTAAAAATATCAGCTCATCTGGGACTTTCTTCTTTTGCTACATCATTATTTCCACTACTATAAATTACTGATTTTAATAGGTTTAGTCAAACTCTTTGCTGCTTAACTCTTAAAAATGTAATATGTGGGTACTGCTTTTCTTATTTCTAATGCAAATACAGAGAAGTCCTTTACAGAGCTATGAAAACATAAAAAAGATGATTTTGACTAAAGCTGGCTGAAAACTGAAACAAATGTCTCTATCTTCTAATTTTAGGACAAGCTCCTGCAAACATTAAAACCTCATAAAAGAATACTAACAACACCAATTCCTGATTTTAATGGCATTAACAAAATGAAAACCTCTACATCTGTCTCAGTGTTTGCAGTCAGGATTGGTGCATTACTGCCAAACTTTGAAAACTCCAATTCACACAAATTGTTGCTTTGAAGTTAATGAGATATTTGTATGAGTAGGGGCTACTCACTTGAGCCAGTGTGTTCTGGTTTGAGCCTTAGTCCTTTCTGTTGCCAAGTGCACTTAAGTTTATAAGACCATCCATTTCAACACATTTTGTTTAGTCAAACTGAAGTACTTCATTTTTAAGGAAAAAGTTATATTGCCAAAAAGTATAAACAGGGATAACTTTGACTAATATAAATATTTGAAAACCAGAACTTTTTGTAGCATCTTATAGAAACAATCTTAATGCAGATGACAAAGGGAAAAGTGCTTTTATGGAATAGACAGTTCTGCTGAAGGATAGCAGAGAGGAAATTTTAAAAATAAATACGAATAAAATTGTCTTCTAACATCCAGCATATTTGAATCTGGTTCAGAATATTTTTGCCTAACAATTAAATGTAAATGTTTTACATTTCCAGTTCTGCAGCATAGTATTTAAACCTTAAGCTGCTCTAATTAAGAGAAATCAATAAATTTATTCCTATTGCCAGCTTTAAAGTTTATTTGCTAATAAGCAACTGGACAAGGGATGTGTGAAATGAATAGTTGAAGAAAAACTCTGACAGCAAAAGAGAGGTCCGGAGGGTGAAGTTGGTTTATTAGGCACCGTTTGTCATGAATGGGTCTACTGCACGTACAAAAGCAAATCCCACTACCTTAGAAGATTAATTCTGAAGGAGGCACTCGTGGGTCAAAGTATACATAAGCGTGTGCCTAATCTCAGAGAAATCAGGCTATTTTCTCACAGCAATTAAGCAGAGGTCTAGGGTTTCACCCACAGTGTATTTAAACACAGGATACAATTAAATCCCAAAGTATTAATATCTGGGCTGTGCAAAATTGCCCAGGAAATAGATTTTGCACTCTTTCAAATAGAAAGCAAGGCAAATTAAGGAGGGTGACTTTATTTGAGTAAAAATTATCCTGAAACAAATGTAAGCCGTTCATTTTTAACTGTTAATTCCTTATGTACACTTTTTTTCCTTTCTTCTTCCTGCTCACGTAATTTACTCTGGAATGTGCAATGTTCAGTGGATATAAGCAATCAACACCATCTCATGAAAATAGTTTTGCTCTCAGAGCTAGCGAAATATCTATCTACATGATAATGGTTCAACAAAAACATTTAAAAAAAATTTGAACAAAAGGCTGCTCAGTACTGGAAATCTTTAAGATCACGGGGAAGAGTGACCACAGCATCTTATTCAGCAAAAAGCCGTTACAAAAGACTTCGTTCCTCCTTCATGTCTACGGATTATTGAGCCATGTGAGTGAAAGGAACACAGTAACTTAAATTTAATGCCAATTTAAAATGTTCCTTTCCTAGAGAAACAGGGAAAAAAATCCTCTAAAGATGCAACGTAATTTTTATTGCATTTGGACTTCTCTACATAAATGTAGTAAGAATTAAATAATCCTTTAAATAATCATTTTAAACAAACTCTTTTTCATCTCCCTAAGAATCCTCTCTGATTTTATGGTCTTCCACAATGTAACTTGAAATAAGATTCACTTTGGTCCATCTATCACACCTACATAATCTATTTCACTCCCAAATCACTTTATGAAAATAAAAAGATCAATCTTCCCCCGCATTGTAGACAATTGGCATATCCTATCAGAAAAACTGGTTGTATACAAAGTAACACACTCTACTGTGATAAATCTCATTTCCTGTATTTTTACATTTAAAGTTGTTACACGTCTACTACCATAGCAATGTACATAATAATATAAACAAAGTAATTCTAGATATCAAATCTTCTATGTGTCAAATTTTAGAAATTCTCCAAAAAATGGTGGCATTTCAAGATTTCAAATCAATTATATGTTACACAGAATGCTAATAAATACACAGTCAGGTAACATGAACACATTTTTTAAAATAAACAAAAAAAATTGCTCCTTGCTGATCACATTGGTCAGCGAGAAATTATTTTAACCTTTAAAAATGCAGCATATCCCAAAACAAGTTGCTACTTAAATAAATGCTCTTCTTGAGCGCAAGTGACCTTTTAAATGATTATATCTCAGCACTTGCAACAAGAATTTCACCTATCACCTTTACACTGTTGATGCACTGCATTGGGTGAATCCATAACCTTTTCACAATATGTAACACACTGCAGAACACAAAATTACTTGCTACCTTTCATTAAATCCCTTCAGAAAAGTCTCGCTGACCTCTTTGGAAAGAAATCTTACTAAATGAAAACAAAAAAGAAACAAAAAAATCCAAATCCCTCAATATTTGGTAGCTCTAAATGAACCTCCAACTATTTCAGGAAATTATCTTTCTGAGCACTGAATAAGTTTGCTGCTCTGAATTTTTCATAGAAAGGGTTTTAGATAAATTTCAGTAAAGCTTAAAAAAAAATCTTGTTTAAAACACATAACTCTTTGCTTTTCTAGCAGTCTCTAAGGGCCTGGTGGAAGCTTGGTGAAGTCTTTGGAACAGGCCTTAAAATAGTAATCTAGTTTAGTCCTCCAGATTCTGAACTTTCAGAAAAGGTTTCAGGACAAAAGAAAGAGACAAAATACTTTATTCACTTTGCATTCTAAAGCACCAGACTTTTTTTCTTTCCTGAGAAAATGTAATCTAGACCAAAACAATAGATATAAAAGAACTCTGACTAACAAACCAAACAGCAAAACTGCTCCTGAACCAAATTCACTGTTGTCATATAAATGATTGTAGCTGGCATAGAGCTGTGATCTCTTTGCTCAGTACAAAATGACAACAATGATTTCGAACTTTAAATTAAGTTAGGAGCAAAATCAAACATAATACATGCTACCTTCAAAATCCGTGATTAATTTAAAGGGACACAGGAGTTTGCAAATTCTTTTTCATTCAGTTCAAGTTAAGGATCAGTCCTCTAAACACAGTTAATGTTTTCTGATTATAGAAAGAATTTCAGTAAGCCTCTGCCTACACATGTGTGCAGTAAAAGTGGTTAAGCATGTGTTTAACATGAGCACACACTTCAATCCACCAAGAGATACATTCCTTCAGTTCACATGCAGCCTGAATTTATAAACACTTTGTAGTCATCTGCTGTAAGACACAGGTGCTACCGTTCACTTTTGATGCTGAGATGATGGTAATTATTTACTATGTTCTCTACAACATGAATTAAAGAGGAAACATAAATTGATGTGTTTTTATACTTAAAAAATCTTTATGAAGATAGCGGATTCTAAATGAACCAAGCATTTTAAATAACATTGTTATTTGTTGTTGTCTTTGATGTATTTTTTTTTTAATTCTGTTTGAGACACTGCTAGAGAGAAGTCTATTTATTTGAAATGAAATCTATTGCCAAGGAAGCATGTATTAAAATTAAAAATAGCCCTCGATAATGAAAACAAATTTACAAGGAATTTTCCTTTTTTTTTAATATTCTGGGTTAATAAGCCAGTGATCTCAAAAATGATTACAATCTCCTAATATAAAATAAAAATTAGTGTCCAATAATACACTGAAGTACTGGAACAAACAAAGAGTTGGAGAGACATAAGAAATATGGAACTTGCTGTGGCTTTCTCTAGACAAAGGAGACGAGTTATTAGATTGGTGTGTAATCACAAAGTTAAACAAACAGCAATAAGGCTAAACTAATTCACTGTCAAGTCTACATGTCATCCTAGCTGGTTCATTATGTGCATTTGTGACAAACAATACAGAAGAGACAACTGTACTGAATCAAATAACTTGCAACAGTTTACACTCCTATAAAACTATTTACATTTTGTCAAATGAATATTTATAACAAGTGGCTTTCCCTTCACAAACACTATAGCTCAAGCAGCTCCCATTCATTATCGTATTTAGGAAGTACAAACACTAATTCTGTGAATCAGCAGCACAGTCTGTTGTAACTTGCCAGAAAACAAGGCCTGTAATACTAATATAAAATCTAGGAGAAACGTGCTGTTGCCTCCAGTTTTTCAAATGTCCCAGCATTTTTATGTCTCCCAGTCCCAGGAATTCAGTTTCAATATTCTATCTGCCCTTCAGTTTAGCATGCCCCAGTGAAACAGCCGGTGGAGTTTATTTTGCACTTTATCAATACGGTGTAAACCAGCATGTGCTTACCTCCGTGGGGTTACTGAACCCAACTTGTCTGTGTGCACAGACAGCACTTTGGCCACAGATGTGACTGGTTAACTGTACAAGCAAGGAGGATAAATCCACACAACAATACTTCATTCACCAAGGAAATCTGCTGTGGATTACAGCTTCTCTATGGTTACGTCTGTTCTTAATTTACTGCTTTTATTCAGTTTTCAGCCATAAATGAGCCCCTTATGAGGTATTCACTATGAAGAATTGACAACTCTTTTTATCTACTCAAAAAATATTTTTGGATAATAATTTATGGTTACAAAATATTTTAAGCAGTTTGAATAGTTACATTATATTCTTTCAGTACTTAATGATGTAGTATCCCCTATAAAAATTGAGACCTGGCCAATCTATCGATTTCACATATTTATAACAAAACCCAGCAGCCTCGGCCATACAGAAATACAAATTTTAAAACTGCATATATCATGGGAATGGCATTGTGTTTTTTTTAAAAAAGCTCTTAAACAGCATCTCATGAGGAAATCCTGGGCCAGAATTGTGACTAAGGGCCCTGTGGATGGGAACATAAAGAAAGATTTTTTGCAGGCACAATATTTTGTTTATGGCCTTTTTATTTTTTTTTTTTAAGTTTGCGATACATGTAGATTTTAAACAGCATTCAACAGAGAAATTGTGAAGCTGTCTGTTATGTTGGGGAGGGTTACTGCATTATTTATGTTTTATTTATGAAACTGAAATGTGAGCATGGGTATTTTAATCTTGTTTCACCATCAAAGATAGTCTCTCAATTTGTATGCTGAATTAATGTGCTATCTACTTCGTAAAAGCAATCTAAAGGGACTGATTAGCATTGGGCACTCGGTGATGCTTGGAAAAGAAGGTTGTGAGTAAGCAGAGCTGCCTAGGAAACGTGCTGCAAAGCTACTGGTGTGCAAGTCTATTTTGTCACACACGGATATCATCCCCTCTATCAGCTCCGACACATGTCCGCAGAGGGACATCATCCATTGGAACTGTAATTGCCAATGGAGGAAGGCAGCCATGTGAATGATACATAATATTTTTATTAATTGAGACAATAGCAATGAGGCTTTAAAAAGCCTTCCAAGATGACAAAGTCCCCTTTGCATTATTTCAGATTAATTTAAAGTGTTGGCACACAAAGCTTTACAACTTTATTCTTGGCAGAATATGAGTACTTTCAGACTCATTGACACTCGGGGATTCTTCACTATTACAGAGTAAACTCCCTGTAGATAAACAAAAGAAAACATTTGAATGAGGTACTTGCAGTGTTTTCCTCATTAGCAGCTACAGTGTCTTGAGCAGGGAATGAGTGTTTTGGGAACAGAATTCTTGGCATCAACAAGAAAGGACATTGCTTTTACAGGCAAGAACACTTTATGGCTTTCTGATACATCCTATCACAATACCATATGTAATCCAAATAAAAAAAATACAACTGAAAGCAAAATTAAGTGTTAGGGTGCTTTAAAAATAAGTGCACTTGTATATAAATACAGCAGAGAAATGCTGAACTGATTTTAGTTTGGTTGCTTTAAATATTGCCCCTGATGTTTTATGGATTCCAGTTCTTCCTTTGTTTGCTATTTAATTGCAACTGGTTTTGATTTCTTTATAAAAAAAGAAAATGCTTTGTTTAAGACTGAATATCCTCATTTTCATTTAGTGAATGCAGTAAGAATGTTAGGTGAAGGCAGACATTTTCCGCATGCATTTGAGATTCCCCTGGAGTGGCTGGATAAAACACTATGGCAGATACTCAGCTCTACAATCAGAGGGATTGTGCCAGCGAGTCTTTAGAGCCTTTTGAGCACAAAACTTCCCTGAGTTAGAGGTTACCTTTTAATAGTGTGTGCATGAATGCAGACACATTTGTGTGCAGGGACTGCCGCTGTGCTGTGACAATCTGGGTGCTCTCCTACTCTGCATTTATGAATGAAAGTTTTAAATTTAGCTAAAGTCAGCAGATAGCCCCAGGGCTACTATCAGTTATGTTTGGTACCATGATCCAAACTTAGCACTTACATCTCACTTATTATGTAGAGATGTAATGGATGGCAAAATCTCTAAAAGCTTGATGAGTCTGAGAACTCAGCAACTTCTTTTGCATGACAGATGCACGTCAGAAAAAAAAAAAAAAAAAAGGAAAAAAAGAGAAAGAAACACCAAAGCAGTAAAAGTTGCTGCTGTTCTGAAGTGCCAAATTGGCTTGAAAGGATCCACCTGGATCTGTATTTCTGAGCAGCATGTGCTGCCCCAAGAATCTGCATTACTTCTACCTCATACAAAGACAGGAAAGGACTACCCCCTAAAAATCAAATCCTTGGATACTTGCATGTGTGCACCAAGTCTGTGAGGTGGCTACCTCAGCCACCACATGGAAAAGTAGGAGCTGAAACTGTTGGTAGAACATAAAATGCTTCTACAGCCTTCGGACATTTTAGAGATTTATGCCCATGCAACTGAACTGTGGAGAGGACACCCCAAAGTAACTTAACTGGCCATTTCATTCAAGAATTTGGATGAGATGAAAACTCTAATTAGTAGTTTTGTCTCCTCCTGACATGGATTTTGTTTCTTTACCTCTTTTCTCATATGTATATTTGCACTTAGGCAAAGTGAATTTTGTCCAGGTGATCTGCTCTACAAATCAACAACATGTAAAGATTAACAGTTTGCTTAATTAACGTTTGCAAATTTAACCTTTGGAAATCAAAATTCATAGAAACATTCAGGTTGGAAAGGACCTGGCAAGGTTGCTAAGCCTAAATTACTGCTTAAAGCTGTCTCAAAACAGAATTTAGACTGAAAACTAAGAAATCAACCTTTAGCAGGTATTTTGACTTGAATATCTATTCTCTTGGAGAACCCCACAACCTCTCTGGACAAGCTGCTCTAAAGACTACTCATTTTCATAGCATAAGAGAAAAAAAATCTTGCATCTAGTGAAACCTTTCCTACAACAATTTATGACTGTTAACTCTCATGATGCTGCTGTACATCTCTGTAAAGAGCTTGGCTATATCTTTTCTGTAAGGTCACTGCAGATACTGGAAGTTTGCTGTCGCAAAATTGGAGATATCCCTTCCCCAGGGTAAATAAATCCCAGTTCTTCAGCCTCTCCTCACAGGCCAAGTGCTCCAGCTTCTGATAATCTTGTAGGCCTTGAACTGAATTTCATCCAGTTTTTCAATGTTTGTCCTGGGGGTGGTCCAAACCTGCTCTAGCAAATGCAATTTAAAGAGGAATAATCAGTTCCCTTGATCTCCTGACTGTGCTCCTGGTTACACAACCCCTTCATGCTGTTACTTACTATTGCCAGGACGACTGACAACTCTGGTATACACTATTGTCCAATGAATTCCTACCTCCTTCCAGAGCTGCTGTGCAGCAATCCATAGCCTAAGCTGGTGCAGAACCATTGTTCCTGGGGCTAGGGCCTTGTATTTCTTCTTGATGAAATTAACTGGGTCCCACTGTCCCATTTCCCAGTCTCTCAAAAACCATAAAATTGATGAGTGTCTCCTCCTCCAGGTCACTGGTGAAGACATAAACCAGTGCTGGTACAGGTCACAGAGGAACTACACCTCCCAAGCAGAGTAGTAACCATGGGCTATTACCTTTTGAGCTGATGATCCAACCAGTTTTGCACATTAGTAGCTCCCTCATTTAAACTGTGATGTTCCTACTTGGATGCAAGGGAAGTTGTTTTGAAACCCTTGCTAAGGTCATTGTAGATGACACTCATTATGCCCCCTCCACCTACATATCTACCTGTTTCATCATAGAGAACAATCAGGTTGATAGGCATGATTTACCTTTGTACATTTTTGTTGGCTCTTCCGAATCACCCTCTTCTTCATGTGCCCAAAATCTAACATCACTCAATTATTTTCCTAGGGACTGAAGCAAGGATGACCAGCCTAGAGTTTCTTGGGTTGTCTTTCTCAATGTGCTGGAAGGTTGATAGGAATTTTGTGTTCCTGCAGTAATTAGTCACTTTTCTTGATCTCCATGACCTCTCAAAGATGATGGATAAAGGACAGTTCACCCACATGTTCTCTTAGCACTGCTGGATGCCTCCAAGCTGGTCCTGCAGGCTGGTATGGGTCAAGGTTTCTCAAGAGAACTCTGACCTGATCTTCTCCCACTGCTGGTAATTTGTGTCCTTCAATCCTGTGTGGCTAGTCAGAGGCATGGGAGACTTTGTCACTGAACAGTGGGGCAATGAGTTACAGCCTTATCTGCATCTGCTGTTACTATTTAGCAGCACCCACTTAGCACATTATCCCTTTTTACTTCTCATACAGCTCTAGAGACTCTTGCTGAACTTGATATCCCTTGCCAAGTTAAACCCTAGCTTTACTTGCAGGTTCACTTCTAGCTGAGGTTTGGTTTTCCTAACACTTTCTCTGCTTTAGACAAGGCTTAGTATCCTCTTTTTTCCCTTTTTATGTTTGCCTTCTGTCTGTGTCCTTTTTGCACAGGAATTCAGTCACAAGAACATCCAAGATGTTCTCCTGATAACATTTTTTCTGGGTATTGGGATAAACACTGCTGTGCCTTGAGGAGGCAGTTCTCAGAAATCTGCCAACCTTTCTGAGCTCCTTTGTCCTTCAACACTGCTTTCCATGGGACCCCTCCTACCAGTTCCCCAAAACAGTCTTCCCTCACTCAGCCTGACACCTCTTCTTTAGAAAAGCCCCTAGAAACTGCTGCAGGTAAATGGCACTCCCCCTGGAAACTTCTTCCATGCCTACCCCTCCTAAAGAGCCTGTACCATTCACCCTAAGTGCACGTCAGTCCTATAAGACATTCCACGGCATCAGTCATCCCAAAGAAGTTATGGGAGCTCCATGTTGAACACATGTTGAGCTCCAGCTCCTCCTGCTCATTTCTCAGGCTGTGTTTTCTGTGCACAGGCACTTGAGGTTGGCCCTCAGGGTGGGATTTAGCCTTTCTTAGGATGGTTCATCCTGTTAACTCTACATAACAACTATAACCTCTGTTCCCTTATTTAACTACAAGGTTGCTTTCTCATATCCTAGCCCACATAGTTTAAAGCCTTCCTCATCAGGTTGGCAAGCTTGTTGTAATTGTTTTTGCTTATAATCACTGCCTGCAACAAGATGTAGTTGCCTTCTACTTCTTTCTTGAATTGTATGTAACAGCATAACAAAGATCAGTTATGAATGCTGGACATCCTGATAATCAAGGAAGAATCTTTTTCTACATTAATACAAATGTCAATAAAATCCCTTTGCTTTGCTATGAAATAACAAGCAGAGAGGACATGGCTAGAGGGAAGGATGACTTTGCACCTATATAGGCTTCAGGCTGATGCAATGACTTCTTGATGCCACTGAGCAGCCCAAGAACAGGTCTGACATGTTTCACAACTACAATACTTCAGGATCAAAAAGTATAAAGACTTAAAATCCCCAAGCTATGCCAACTCCTTCTACAATTGAAGATCTACCTATAAGCAAAGCACCCATCTGTCAGCGTCAAGAGTCAACTAACCAGACTTAAAGTGTAAGCAGCTAAAACTGCACTGAAACAAAACATTAACATACTGAAATTAGGTATGTTTATTAGCAATAGATTCAGCACAAATGAGAAGGCAAGAGGGACAATCTAAGTGAATACAAGATTGCCCCTATCAGGACATCAGAAAAGTGAACTCATGGAGCTGGTGAGAAGCTGAAGCTTCAGTTTCAGAAAATGTCTCTGGTTGTGGAAGTCCCGTTGTTTTGGCAGGCATCTTTATATTCTAGAAACAACAGCTTAACCCTAAAGACACACATATCTCCACTGATAAATAAATAGAGCACTGGAATGCTGTATGCAATTCATTTTAGCTTGTGTCTGGAATATATTGCTGGCATGCAGTGTGTGGGGCTGTGCCAGATGGCAGGGTTGGCATCTGCAAAGTTGCTCAGTGGGCACCTCACTACTACTTTTCAGGAAGCAATTCACCATTTCTTTCTAAGATTGAACTCTGAGAGAGAAAAGGCAGCTACAACTTATTCAGGTGTATTTTCAAGGGTACGATCTGTAACATGCCACTTCTTGGCAACAACCTGCTATAACTTCAGCACCTAAATATACTAAGAAGAGCCAATCTTTTAGGAAAGTCTAGGATATTTTTGAAAATGGGAATTCAGATGACTAAGGGCATTTACCAATAGGCTGCAGCAAATGTAATTGCAGAAAATTGCCAGATACCTTCTACCACTATCTGCTTTGCCCCTCTGCTGAGTACAAGGAATGGAATGCATACATGTTGTCAGCTGCTTAAATGTGAAGTCCCAGGGCTTAGATTAAAGGCACCTTGGTCAGCAGTTTAAAGAAAAGCCCTCAGACTCGTCACTGATATGACTGGGATGTGGGTGTATGTCTCAACTTGCCTGCTCTCCAGTGGGAGCAGCAATCTCCAACAGTGGGGAAACAGTGGGAAATGATAACATCTCACACAGCAGTTGTACTGCAAAGAGAATGTGTGCCAAAGACTTCAGGGATGAAGGCTGAGTTGCTTAAAGATACACATAGTACGGGAATTTACAATACATCCACTTGAATATGAGGCCTTTGTCTTTTCACTGAATCAACAAATATTTATGAAAAATGTCAGCAGTCACTTCTCTAGGTATCTAGTTACTCAAGCTTTACATTAAAGAACTAGTTACACATCAAGTGTGGAAAATTACCAATGAGCAGACAAACTGATTTAGATCTTTTGAAAATGTTTCTCCAATGGCTGTGGGAAAAATATTCCCATTTATGGATGGAACTCTATTAAGGAATGGGAAGTCGAAAATAAGGGAAAAATTACATTCAAATAATTATTTTTGTCATTTCAGAGGAAAAGTGTAAAGCTTGGATCTTAGTCAAAACTGAGATTGAAGGTATGGATTAGGGACAAATGTGCAAGTCTATTTCAAATTAAATTGCTAGCTGATTCTTGCCTTAAAAGTCCAAAAACGCTATGAGGTGCAGTGACTATAATTAATGGAAAGTAATTTGTAGATATCCAATCACACTTTTTTTTTTTAAACATGCAAAACTAATCTCACAAACCTAAATGCAAAATAACAATTGAAAAATGTGTCCTTTAGACTTGAGACGAATTTAAATAAAAATGTGTATTGGATCTGCACATTAATAAAGCCTGTTAAGCTCAGTAGAATACTTTTTATTCATCTGTGCTTCATCAAGCAGGTTCATGACCTCTACAGAACTGCAGCAGCTCCCTCTGTTCTGAAAACCGCATGGGGGAAGATGGTAAATATTATTTTGTGATTAGAAAATGTTACTGGAATTGTCATAGAGAAATATTTAATGTGGAGAGTGTGGTTCAGGAATTAAAACATACACAGCAGGAGAAAAAGCAGCATGAAGCAAATTTTACTCCTGGTGACAGGCAAGTAAAATTTAAGGATTGTCTATGACATTGAAAACAATGTGCCATAGTTATCACAGCTATCACTGAGCTCATGAAGATACTTAAGCACCTGCCTAACTTAAACCATGTGAGGATTCTCATTGTTTCAGATGAGACAAAATGGATATTTTAAATACAAGCAGATGATTAAATATCTGGCTGAATTGGTATTGGAGAACAATATAGTTGAGTGATTTTTGTTCCTGTCAAATAAGCATATATCTAAATAACCAAATGTGTTAAATATCCACCTCAATGATGTTTGATGAGAAGCACAGGAAACACTTTGTGCAGAACATTATTCTAACATAATACATTAAAAATGTGATGCAATACTTATTAAAAGCTCAATACACCAACTATGTTAGCAGTTCCTTTCCTGATTTCATTGCTGTTTGCAGGAGTATGTGTATCCATGTGTGCTTTACTAGTAACCAATCTGCCTTGCTCTTTTCACAGATTATACGCCAACCTATCTTTGTAGATGTGAGAGCCAAGTGGGTTGGTTAAAGTATAAAAAAGAGAAGCATGGTGCTGTGTCTCATTAAAATCCCAAACATGACAAGATAGATAAGAATGTCAAAACAGCTACTTAACAAAATCATCTCCCATAGGGCTAATTTAAAATCTCTTCTCCTTTTCAAATTACCCCCACCTAAAGGACTCAGAAGACTGAGCCCTATTGCAGTCATGGCAAACATTGCTTCTGACGCCCACCAACTGCAGCAAGGTCAAGCCTTAACCATTATTTTTCAAAGTTTTCAATTTAAGGGTTTCAGTCCAGCTTGGTTATGTCAGTGATCTGTTGATATAACCATTGATTCTGCAGTATAATTTTTTCCCATTGGTGAAATAGTCTTGATTAGCATATTGTTGCCATATACTTGTATTACATGTTCTGTCATTATCAAATGGAGACAAAGGTAGTAATGATGCCTGTGTCAGCACACACCCACAATTGCTTATGCTCAAATCCTCCTCATCTAGAAAATTCAAATCACCATAAAGGTTCCCTGCAGCTAAATATTGCTTTCGCATAATTGCCAGGAAAGGGCTTCCTAAATTACAGGACAGAATAAATTATAGGAGAATCATGTTCCTCACAATTCAAGGGGGGAATTAACACAGCCTGTAAAGACTCCCAAAGATTACTAATCTGAATTTAAATTCTACATTTAATTGGAGCAAGTTAAACTCAATGAAAAAGTTCTCTGCTCTTAAGAATGTCTGTTCTAGGGAGAAATAATATGAGCTTTTTAGACTTTTAATAGATGCTTTAAACAAATGTTCTATTTACTAATTACTAAAAAATGCAATGACCCCTATAGTTTTCATTCAGAGCAAAACTTAACAGGAAAATAATATGAACCTCAACAGACTGTTTGAGTTATCTCTCCCTTCTTTAATCTGAGAGATTACTCAACAAAACCAATGTTCATTCAACAACATTCATGAAATCTGTTGTGGATTACCAATATCATCAGTTAAACCTGTTTCAAATTTATTGCTTTCATTCAGGTTAAATAATAAAAGAGTCCATTTGTACCACCACATGTATATACACGAATTCAGCTTTCATCATTCTCTACAGGTTTAATCCTGTGATTTATGTTTTTTAACACAGTTTTGGGCAAATCTGTTGAAAAAATTCAGCCAGACTGATAGAAGAGTTAGACTGGATTACTGTGATGTGTGCCATGTTTAAAACCAGCCTGTTCTGTTTGGAGAAAAGGAAAAGTCAAGTATTTTAATACTGTAACCCTGCTTGAAGTCCTAATAATTTTAATGGCTTTAGCAAAGGAGAGCTGAGTAAGGTTGGGCGAGTTCAAAGACAATAATCTTTATTATTAGAAATATGTTAGAACAGCAAAGAAGCAAAGTTTCTTTTTTCTGCTTTTTCTTTAGTCACAGCAGGAATAACTGCTTAGATTAGACTTTTCTGACGTTTAAACCGTTACAGCATTGGCTACATGTTATTTTTTTTAATTCACCTCTGTTTTGACTCTCTTTCCATCTACCAATATTTTTAAAAAAGGCAACAAAACAAACACACACGCAGAAAATTAAATGTAAAATGCTTCTCTTATGTTTCATATCACAGCTAAATTTTTTCATTTAAATTAAACTAAATTGAATTGAAAGGCTGCACAACATAGCTGAGGGTTTTGCTAATGAGATACAAACCTTTCTGTCTTTAGGTTACTGGTTCAAATCCAGGCAAGTCTAGAAACAGCTGAAAGCTTTTAACCACCTGATGGCTATGCGATACTTTAACATGAAATGGGTTTGTCAATCAAAATCCAACTTCAGGAAGTAAGTGTTCCCACCACAAAAATAACCATCACACAACTAGAATTATTTGCAGTCTTCTGAAAGTTCAAAAATTAATGACTCTGCACCTTTTGAACTGATATTTTAGATTAAATGACCTATGTTGAAGTATGTAAAGAATGAAATACGGAGAAGTTTACGTTGCTGATACATTTGTGAACATAGCTTTGCTACTTAAAAGAGGTTTAAATGACTTTCCTTCCTAGAGCCTCCTGCTTCCTCTCTCATTAGCATCAGGTAGTGTAGCATGTACTCCTAGAGTAATTTACACAATCCTGTTGTGGAGAGAGGAGAGACACACAAAAATAAAGGCCTTTATCTGCCAGATGAAGAGAGAAAATACTTTAATTTCCATGTTAACATCTCCTGAACAAAAATAAAACTTCTGAAAATTTTGAAGGAATGTCAGTAACGTGTGACATCCTCCTAAAATTCACATACTATTCTTTTTTGCATGTAAATAATTCCTCACTTCCAAGAATAATTGATCATACTTGAACAAAAATGTTTTTACTGAGTTTTACTGATCTTCACCTCCTCCACCAACCAAAAGAGAGAACTTCAATTTAAACTAAATAAAAAGTATAATTTAAAACTTTTGCTTAACTGGAATATTTATTATCTCATCAACTTTTTATATTTTAATATCACAAAGATGTGAGAAGCTCAGACAATAAGAGAATGTGCTATAGGAGCCAAGCCCAAGCTCAAGAACCAAATTTAAGGGAACTTCCCATGCTAGCACTGAAACAAAACCAGATTACTTCATGGTGCTGATTTCAAGTAAAAGAAGGCTGAAAATTTTTGGCAGTTGAATAATTTCTTTGCAGGTTGGAGACAAAGAGCTAAAGTGAATGGGGTGACATCAGACTGGTGACCTGTCACTAGTGCAGATTCCACAGGCCTCCATCCTCAGCCCTGTGCTCTTCAACATCTTCAGAAATTACTTGGATGACTTGGACTCGAAGGAATAGTAAGATCAGAGATGACATTAAAGTGGGAGGAATTGTTGATTCCCTCAAGGGCAGAGCAGCCTTGCAGAGAGACCTTGAAAAATTAGAGAGATGGGGAATCACCAACTGAATGAAATCCAACAAGGGCAAGTGCCGGATTCTGCAGCTGGGCCAGGGCAGCCCTGGCTGTGTGTACAGACTGGGGAATGAGCTGCTAGAAAGCAGTAATGAGGGAAGAGACTTGGAGGTCCTGGCTGATGGCAAGTTGAGCCAGCAGTGCCCGGGCAGCCAGCAGGGGCACCCTGTCCTGGGGGGCATCAGGAGCAGCGTCACAGCGTCACCAGCCAGGCAAGGGAACAGATTGAATAAAATTCAAATAATGTCACTGGCTGGAGTTGGGTCGTTTTGGAATTCCAAGGAGGATTTGAAAATCAGTCATTTAACCATTCTCTTCCCTTCTTTCACCGTGTGAACTCAGAGAGGACACCCTCTTTTCAATTACACCATTTACCTTGTAAAAAACAGTGCTTTTACAAATCCTAATGCTACAATATTTATATTTAAAAGCTCATAGAAACAGTGATGCCATTTCTGGGAAAGAGAGAGAAGTAAAATCTAACTTGAGTTCTTATCATACTGGAGCAAATTAGAGTAATTAACATTTTGAATAATCCTATTATCTTCAGAACTGCACTGGTACTTATTAAGAATCAAAAACCTATTTCTGCTTCAATACTTTACTTCTTGTACACTAAGTGAAAATAATTTCATGGGGACAATCACATTAATGCACATTGTGCAAGTGGCCTTTAAAATGGTGCAAAAACATTTACAAGGTTGCAAAACAATCCCGAATTTTCTGATGTGGTGATTTACTTCTGAGGTAATAAATCCTGCAAAATTATAGAAGATGACTTACAGTGAATTTTCAGAAGACGTCTGAGTACAAATCATCCTCTACCCCTCTGAACTAATACAAGATTGGACTCTCCAAAAATACCTTTCATTAAGTTTTCCAACAAGGATGTTCAAAAAGCCAATAATAACATTAATTTTAATTTTCATCTTGCGTTCAGATTTTAGTTGCTTTTATGTCTTCTATGAAATGCTGCTATCAGCCTGACCTTTTTTTTTTTTTTTTAATAAAATAGATTCATTTGTTTAGCTCTTGATAAGCACATGGCTGTAATAAAATCTTACAGTCTTACTGGAAGTTAGTGGAAAATGTAGCCTTCAGAAAGAGACTGGGACCTGCTTTAGCACTTGTGCTATATTTTCCAGTATGTTTATATTGCACAGCCAGCTCAAGTGATTGGCATCTACATCTGAACTCACAGCTTAGCTCAGCCTAAGTTTAAAGATTCTCACAGCTAGGTCTTTCTCTGTTATACATCCTTGTTATTTCTGCATATCCAAAGAGTAGCAAAGTGGTTTTTAAGATAAAATGTTCAAAAATTCTTTCCCAACAAGAAAGTTCATTTCTATCGTGGGTGTCTTGCCCAAAAGATTTGCTGAACAGAGGCAGACAATCAGTGCTAAAACAATTTGTCACTTATTAAGTAACCACCCTCAATAAAATACAGCTTGGTCTTTAACTTAAACCCTCCAGTTTCACAATCAGCGATGTAAATTGCTGTGAATAGGGGCCAGACCACTTTGCACAATAGGAAAGAGGACAAACACAGTTGAGCTGGGGCTAAAACTATAAAGATGACTGTAGAGATGGGATGACATAATTAGGGGGAAATTGTGGAGAGTCTAAACAACATGGATGGGCTCTGAAAAATCACTCAGTTGTACCAATAAACTGGCAGAACAAATCAGTTTAAATAAGCTGGAGAGGCAAAGCACAGCTGGAACAACCAATCGATTCATTGGGTCATGATGCACTCATTAGATCAACCTTGTCCCAGCTTTCCTCAGCTCTGCTTACTGAAGCTTGGAGACCTCCCTAGAACCATGCCCCAATTCACTAAGGCCTTTTCCAGTCATTCCTTTTTTCCTTCTGCTCAGTTGAGGAAAAGCATTTGCTTTATTAAAGGCTCTCTGTAGCACTAAGGGGGATAAATGCGCCTCCTAGACCCTAAAAACAAGATTGAACTTTTCAGTGCACACATGAATAAGGCATAACATGTAATAGCAGTGTATTTTCAAAGACTGAAACTCTGCGAATAAAAGATCACAGGTTTCTGAAAGATTTGCTGCCGTTAAGGAGGGATCAGTTCAAGGATGTTCTACAGTCTGTTACACAGAGTGGTCACTTCTAGATGTCTAATTAACATAGCAAGGCAACTTTTACATTGCTAAGACAAAAATCCTCCTTCCCTTCCTTTGCTCCACAACAGCTACATTATTGCAGTTATCAAAGTCACTTTTTTCCCCTTATCTGGCTTGCTAGCTATCCTAATCAACTATAGAACAGGGCTTATATAGGGAAGGGAAAAGAGTGCTGGTACAAAGGGCAGGTTCGTCTTTCTTTTCTTTCTTTCTTTCTTTTCTTTCTTTCCTTCTTTCTTCCTTCCTTCCTTCCTTCCTTCTTTCTTTCTTTCTTTCTTTCTTTCTTTCTTTCTTTCTTTCTTTCTTTCTTTCTTTCTTTCTTTCTTTCTT